>BMAO01009025.1:0-24106 GCA_019973975.1 Trichonephila clavata | reverse complement strand
TCTTCAATTTTTTGCGCACCTTATCACTAGGTTTGACTGTACAAAAGAGGGTGGGCATTAAGTCGATCGTGATCGATCAGTGGACCGCCGAGACATTTGGTGTGACCGCCTTTACTAATACCTAAGATGTGCATACTAAAAAAAAAAAACGTATTTGTGGCACACCAATGTCAACTAATCTGGAGACTGGGTGGACCGTTACACCTTAAAAAAGTTAGAAGTAGCCCGTACCCAGGAAAAGTCTGCTCACCCCTGTTGTACAACATAAATTTTGTTCAAATGAATATTCCTTATTTAGCTGTGATGATCGGTTAAGACGGACATGCTGTGTTCCCTTGCATATATAGGATCCTAATAATTTAATTACAATTTTAAACTGTTGATTTTTTTCTCAGAATATTTTTCATCATCTGATTCTATTAACTTTATTTCCGTAAAAGTTCGTAGTTGTACCTATAAGATATAATATATTGGCTGTTATTTAATTTTATAAGATAGCTATATATCATATTTTTAATCAGTAATACATTTAAGATTTAAAGGAAAATACATACATTCAAATTATTCAATTAGGAATAAGATATTGAAGAACTGTTAAAATAGTTTTTACATCAAAATATTTATATAAAAACACTATATACATATGAAATACGCTATATGTAAAAACTCCAGTATATAAATGTCCGCCACACCTTTCCATCTATTTCAAGCAATCTCTTGAAACCTTTTTCCCTTAAGTAAGTTTTTGAATACTCGCACTCTTGAACCGTTCGTTCGTTAAAAAAAAGAAAACAAATATGTTTCACCAAAAAATGAAATTTTATTTTCAGATATCCAGTGATCGTTGACTATTATCCCATGAAATTCTAACTTTTATAAATGCATTGTTTACATAAATCCTTCCCTTTATATATACCATTTGAAGGGAAATAAGAAACAGCGAGCATATAACTAGTAGATTTTTATTCTTATACAATCCTGCAACTTTCTCATTCAAAAATTAACATGCTGTTTCCTCTGTTTACGATTACAAAACAATGGGGGGGGGGGAATATTACTTTCTTGGAATTATATTTTCATTTTTAATAAACTTATTCTACAAAGTGAGAAAAAATGTCATTATGTATAGTGTGTAACTATATTTATATAATTAAGATAGAATATAAAGTCCGGAAAGAAGTATATATACAAATTTATGCTTCTTAGTTTCGCTGACATTGATTTTGCTGAAGTGTAGAAAAGTTTTGATTCAAACTCTTCGTATTAAAGCTACTGAAAAAGGAAATTTTGATATAATTATAACACGTACTATTATATATAATTGTTCTGTAAGATTAGTAGTTCAAACATTGTGTGTGTGTGTTAATTTTATTTTCGCTGGTTAGTTCGATTTCGTACTAGAACTGTATATGATTTTTCGCGACTCAATAAATTCATTAATTCATATGGGGTTTCATATATGTACTTTTTTTCAGTTGAATAAGTTTTTGAGTTATTATATTCAAATACCTCACTTACCCTTGATTGAAGTGTAAACATTGAAGTTTGAAAACATATATAAAATAAATTATATGTTAAAAGGTCATTAAAACTCCACACACACCAAAGTTTAAATTTTCCCCTCCAAAAAAAAAGAAACTGTTGAGTTGCTGTTGTGGATGGCTAGTCCATCCATTACATTCTGTTTTGCTAAATTGGTGTTTCATATACTGAAAATGCAAGAAAAATTGGTGGAAATGTTGATTTTTTTCTGTAGCTCGTACATTTTGTTTATATTACAAGGAAACTATATCGGTTAAAAATAAATAATAAAGGAAGGTACAGAAGTAAAATAAAGCTTTTGATATCAGAAAATAAAAACGATGATCTTTAAATATAGAAGAATGACAACTAAGACATCAGGAAATAACTTGAGTGTAGTTCTGATTAATAAATTTGTTACAATTTGTACTTATTTATAGGATTCAAGAAAAAGCAATTTTTTAGCTATTATAACGTTAAAAAAGAAATCAGTGAGGAGTAGATTGAACAGGGGATAATTAATGGAACGGGTTATTTGGTCTTATTATAAATATCGGTATTGGGAAGCAATTGTGTAATACATGTACAATGTAGAACAGAAAAGGAATTGCATCCAAATTGTATTGGGTCTAATTATTTGCTTCTGATTAGCATAATGATATGCAAGTTGTATCAGTAGAAAATGTAGGTGGCTAGAGGTTATTGAAAGCTCGCTAAATGTGAGAAAGTATATAAATATAAAGGATGATTTTTTTTAAAAATTGACACCGTTCAGAGATACTTGTAGCTCGATTTAACAACCGCAATGACACCAAACTTGGCATGCAGACTAATATGACATGGAATGCGACATTCAGTTAAAAAATTACTTTTTACTTAAATTTATTTAGTAAAAAAATAGCTTTTTTTAGTTTAGTTTAGTTTAATTTTATGAAAAAAATTTGACAGCAACGCCGTAAATACCGATAAGGGTATTTATAGGGCTGTTGTCGGTTACAAATCGAAAATTTACATAAAAAACGGGTATAAAAGTTAATTCTTTCTTATGCGACAACCACGCCAGTAATTTGGGCTATGAAACATGTAGAAAGCTCTGAAAAATATAGGTGTTTTTTTAAAACTGACACCATTCAAAACTTCTATAGCTCGATCTAACAATTGAAATTGCACGAAATTTGGAATAGAGACTAATGATGACAGGGAAACAGGATTCCGTGAAACTCAAACACAGTGATTGGGATAAGCGATTGACATTTGCTCTGTCGTTTCTGGCTATGATGGAAGTTGACGATGATTTCCCGTGGGAAATTCCATTTAGAAATGAGCCCTATTTTTATCTGGATGATTCTGTTAACAAACGAATTGCTTCTGAACAGCCTTATGCAGTACATGAATTTCCTATGCTTTCGCAAAAAGTCACCGTTTACTGTGGCTTCATAGTCATTCATCCTTTTGGGGACTATTACTTCAACAAGACCAGTAATGTGTACCGTTAATGCACAAAGATACTACAAGATGCTAATTTTGTTATTGCACAACTTTAACAAAGAAAATATCTCAATTAGGGAATATTCATGTAAAATGGGGCACCGCCACACACAGGTGTTGAGGTACAGTAGCTGTTACGCCATCACTTCGCAGATGAAAGAGTGATGAGTCTCGGTTTTACAGTTTCATGACCACTTCTTTCTCCTGACCTAACACCCTGTGACCAAGCGCTAAAAAAGCTTACATCGAACTTATAAGCTTTTTCAGCCACTGCATACGGGAACTGATGGGTTTATCTTAAATTTTTCATATTTTTTATCCCTTTGTTTAACTCCTGGTTGGCCTCTCAAAATATTCTAAACATTTTGAAATTTGAGAATATATGTTTTGTTTTTCTCAAAATTACAATTTAAATACCCAATGATCGCTACTTTTTATAAAGGTGTCCATTACATAAAACAACTCATTTCTTTCAAGTTTACAAACTTGAAAAGCATAAAAATTTCAAAAAATGTTCACAATTTTGGATATTTAATCCAACAAATGTTTCTGCATTGCGCTATCATAATAATTTAATTAATTTTCTGTTTACTTATCTATAAATCTCTATCCTGACCAAGGAAAAACGCCTTAGCATGCGGGGTATTTTTGATAATTATGACAATCACAGCGAAAGTAATGATAACTCTCTGATATTTTATCCACACATGATTTACAAGTTTGAAGAAGTTTCCTCTGTTTGCTGAAAGATTTACCTTATTGATCGAAAATGCGTTAAGAAAATATAATGCGTTTTGATATTCAAATATCTAGAAAAGATAAGGAAAGTTTGATAAGAATTTGAACGGATTGTGATCCCTCACAAAAAAAATGAAGAAAAAAGAATTAATTTTTGATTACCTTTATCGAAACTCGACATATTTAGAGCAATGCGATAACTATGAGATTCAATCTCATTCTATTTACAGTTTTAATTATTTATTTCAAAGATAATTTTGAAATCATCAACTGACTATACTCGAAGATAACATTAAAATGTATTTATGTCGTTAATTCGTAAGAAGAAATGATAAAATTCATGGTGATTCATTTGAGGAAATTACATGCATGCATTTGATACAAAATATAAATTATTTTAATTTTCCTTCCTTTTGTAGACTAAATGTTATGCTAGATGTATAGTTAATTAACACTATAATTAAGTATGTATTGTATTTACATTTCCTCAGTGAATAAATGATATAATTATATCAATGAAAAAACTAATGATAACTCTCAAACATCAATTAAGACCTTAAATAAACACTGGCCACCAAAAGTTAGGGTACAGGCTGTATTTTGAGTTTAATTTGAAAATGATTGAACATAGAATCAAGAAATTTGGAGGAAAGGAACACTATGAAAAGTTTTTGATTCAATGTGTGGCAGAAATTTAATAAGTTCAACCTAAACATAGTTTACCACAAAAAAGCACTGAAAGCAGAAAATTTTAATCTTGGAGAAACCATAACATCATAGATTTATGAGGGAAAATGTCGTGGAACTGGTAATAAGAACGTGGTGCTAATCCACGTTGTCAGTTCGTCGGAGATCATATTCGGAAGCAAACAGCAGAAATGGTGTAGCCCTTTTTTAGCTCATGTTGCGACCTTGGAGGAGGACTTAAAACAGTAACGGGTTGTAATATTGTGATTCTAAGTTTAATAAATCGCTGGTTATAGCGAGAAGAATTACACAGCTTTGGTAAAAAATTACTTATTATTTACAAATAGTTAATGCCGAATTTACACAAGTTCTATTGTATCTATATCTTTTGCACATCTCGTTAGCCTGTACTGGGTATCGTCGACTGTTGGCGCCGTTCTCAAGGGTCTGCAACTGGATATCGTAATGCTCACACTCCCCCAAAGTAGTGAAGTTAAATTTTTATTAGTTAGCCTCACAGGGTCTCCACAGCCTTTTTTCTCCAATCAACAAGTCCCGATCGATGGTCTCCATGCTGCCTAGCAGCCTTTCGTCTTTTCCGCCTCTCGTGGATCGATGAGTTCCGCTGGTTCGGCTGCCCTACAGCCTTTTCACCGGAATCCAAGTCCACTTCCGATTCGTCTCTTTAAACTCCCTAGATGGATCTCTCTCACGCCCACAACAATTTCTGATTGGAGGGAACACGGGTCTGCACCCGGCACCCTCTGTCTTGGTTCCAACCATCATTGGTTCTTCCGGGACAAAAGTTTGTCTTGACTGAGATCCTCTTGTCGCCGTACATCGTAAATCATATGAAGGATCTATAAATTGACCTGTCACTTCGATACTGAAAATACCATCCTTAGCATTTCTTCCTTACAATAGCCGACACTCCTTTCCATACATATGGAGCTCGACCACATGTTAGAAGGAATTAAAGAATGGACAGCCGTGGAAACAGGTGTGTTGCTTCCAAAGTTTACTCTGAAGAAAAAGCCTTTTGGCGTGACCATTAGCCTTGGGTAGGAGTGGCAAACCTTTTTAGGAGAAGTGCCACTTTCAAATAAAAAATAATCATACGTGCCACTTCCAACTTTTTGAACATATCAAAAGGAGAAAAAAATGTTACTTATAGGTTTATTATGTAATTTTTACGCAAAGAGCACAATTTTAATGAACGTCTAAGTATTTGAAATTTAAAAATAATACAAAAAAAAATTGCCAGTTATAGAGACTGCCGATAGAAGTGAAAACTTAGAACTTTTAATATTAAAATTTGAAGTTTCGTAATGTTTGAATTAAAATTATCAACATCAATCTGGTTTTCACATCTATTGACACTCCGAGCATGCTTGTATGGTTTTTTTATTATTCAAAGGTATTACGGGCTGTACAAGATCATGACAAAATATAAATACAATTCAATTGAAATTAACAATTAATATACAATCATATTATTTTTGGATAGTATATGTATTTACTTAAATTTCAATGTACTTGATTTTTGACATTATTTTAATTAATCATTAATTTCCACAATACTTAGACTTTTTGTACTTTCAATTATTCCATTTTGTTCTAAAAAAGATACAATAGGCTTATGGTAACTAAAGTAAGAAAGGAAAATGTTTGATCCAAATTTATCTAAGTATCGCGTAAAAACCGCATCGATCGTAGTTTTATATTTTGTAGTACTCAGTTTTCGATCATTGGACATATTTAAATTAAGTGTTTCATTTAGAAAATAAATTGGTGGTAGATTTTTATCATCTGCAAAGTTAATATTGAAGTCTCCATTTAAAACCATCGGTACATTATCATATTTTTCGCCAAATCTTTTTTCGAGTATTTCAGAACCTTCTTTTGTATAAATCATCAAATTTTCGAATAAAAATTGTTGTATCTGTCTCATAGATTTTCCAGGCGAAATATAAACGGCAACCGTGTTGCCCATTCTCGGAATCGCAACGAGCAATGCACAGTATATACACCATTGAACTTTTCCCTAAATCCATTGAATTTTCCTTATAAGATATACACAGCACTATACGTCAGCTGTCTAGCTACAGATATACTGCTATAAACATGTCGGTAACGCGAACGCACGAGATTTCACCCATCCAAAAAGTGTCTAAGGCGAGCAGCACAATGCGCATGCGCCAGTCAGAGCATGTCGGTGACGTGCACCCATAAGATTTTCCCCTACCAAAAAGTGCCCAACGCCACTAAAGAAGTTTTCACTTCAATATAAATTAAACCAAAGTACAAACTTAGATTTTATTGTTAATCAGTTCAGTTAAATTTGAACGATATTTTGATTTTGTTTTACTCATAATATTTGTTCACAAGCGTATGTTGATTCAAACCTACAACAATATGTGCGACAGACAAATCATGTAAATTTGAAAAATTGCTTGTTAATACAAATTTTCAAAATTCAGTATAATTCTTTTTTTGTGTGTGTGTGCTTTTTAGTGTAGTATGGTGCTGTAGACAATAGTTTCGCGTTGGATTTCAGGTGGATAACAGTTAACGTTTTGCAGAGGTTTTGTGGAAAGATCTGCATTTTTATCATCTTTAAAACCATCAAGCATAGCACTGAATGAATCCTGTAAAAATGGATATTAAATTTTTAAATCTATCACAGCTTGGAGCATTATTAATTCTGGTAGATAGTTCCTGCATTAATGTGAAATATGTTAATTTTTTCCCCTCCAATAAAGACAAAAAATCAAGCAAAAGTTTGTCTACAGAAGAAGGTATATGGATAACTATAGTGGGAAAATACAATCTTTTCTCTGTAATCTTAAATTTAAATTATTTAATTTTCCCTAATATCGGTAAGAGAAAAGCAAAATCACATAGCCAATCTTCATTCTAGAATAGCAAGTACTAAACTCCTCTACATAGCAAGTCTTTAGTGGCATTTGGGCTCGAACTCATGACACAGTGGCCACGAGCTCGTGACCATGACCACTAGGTATCATGACCAGACTCTCCAGGATATTGTCACCGAAATTATCAACAGATATTGAAGATCAACAATCATGTACAACACGTAAGCACAAAGTTGCAAAAGTTTGATTTCGGCTCATTTTCTTCCCCTTTTACACTTGTCAATTTCTCAAAAATTAAAAGGGGTGGTAATCATTTTTTGCATATATGTTTTCTTAAAGTTCGTACTATTATTCATATTAACCTTGAATGTTATTGTTATTGCTTTTTTTAATGACGAGCTCCACAACGCATGTTTTACCTTAACCTTTGAAAGCCAGTGTGTAAGAATACCATGTTTGCTTTGAAAAATATTATTTTAATAAAATTTTGACACATTTCAAAGAAATGTGTCAAAGATTTCAAGTAAACAGAAATAAATTTTTAAATTATGCAAAAAAGAGAAAAAAATTGAAAGGAAAAAAAATATTTTTGCCCTTATTGATTACTTTGCTCTTTTTGCTTAATTTTTTTCTTTTACCACAGGTAGCATGTAGCCCTCGGGGTCTTGACAAGCAACTCAACACACTATATATAACTCCACTTCCCCAATCATAGGAAAAATTCAGAAAACTTCCATCTCAATTGCGATAATATTAGAAAGATTGAGATATTTTGGTATTGTTAGTCTCTAAAGATCATTTTAAGGATTTCATTACTTGATTTTCTTAAGAATATTTTTTTGAAATTAACAAAATTATTTAATACTAGGGGGAGGTACCCCCTGTCCACCTAACAACTAACCAACCCCCATTGTTCAAATTATACAACTGTTCATATTCATTGCTCTGTTAAATTCAATTTTTCAAGACCCATTTTTCTACACCTTATGTATAAATAAATTTATTACGGCATCACAAAATTTTTTTTTATACAGAGAGAGAAATCAATCATCAATGAGCAACCCGAATAACTTCATACTGCCAAATCAGTATAACTCGAATTCATTTACATGAAAAATTGTAAGAACATATGAGCTAAAGAAATTTACCATGTATAATTTATTGAGATTCGGTCATTGTGTATCTATAAAAAAAAAACTATTAATTTTAACAAAAACAATTAATTGTAGTAAAAACTGTTAATTACTTTATTTAAACGAACAGAATTCGTTGGAATAACTAGTTTGTTTAAAATGTTTTGGTCAATAAGGCTTAGAAACATATCACCATAAATCAGTAAAAGCAGAAAATTAATATTTTGAATATGGCTACCTTTACAAAGTGTGTAAAATCGAAAGAAACAGTTACTATAAAAATGCTGCAGGAATTGCACTTGGCTCAAAGTATTTTTATACATCAAAAATTTATTAAAAAACAATATATTTCTGTGAAATATTTTTTTTTTTTGGTAAAAAATAATTTTTTCAAAATTTTTTCTTAATATTCTGTAACTACATTAAGCATTAGATAGATACAACTTTAATAATAATAATTTGATAATTTTTTTCTTAATTCTTCAGATTTCTTACTTTTAAATCCCACATCACGCGGTATTGAAACATCTAAACATAATCATTACTACCGATCACGTATTTATTATAATTGTAAATGGCATTTTAAATTTAAAACTATTTGTTCATTTTATTATTTTCAAGCGAACTCAACCTTAATCAACCCTTATTTATATAAATCAATTCAATATTCATTCTGTACCTTACAGAGAGCAAAAATTTGACGATGGAAATGCAATATAAAATTGATGTAAAACGTTTTACGCCAGAAACTTTGTCTTATTTAAATCAACTTGGATTCGTCCCTTGTATTATTGACGCTCAAACAAGGAAAAAGAAACGAAGTGCTAAAGGTAAAATAAATTATCAAGTGGCTATCAGAAAACTAAGAAAGAAAGTTCAGCCTAAACTTCAGCTTTCTGCAGCAGCCTTAAGCGAATTGGATAAAATATTAGAACATGTTATTTATGTTTTTTCCATAGAGTTAATTCGCTTGGCGAATGTCAGAAGAAACAGAACATTATCTGTGAAACAGCTAGAATGTGCAACAAAGTTGTGTTTACCAAATTCTTTAAATACTAATGCTCTGAAATATGCAAGGCGAGCTGTTTCTATGGCTACAGTCAAAGGTACTTAAGAAGAAAAAGTAGTCCCTCATAAACTAATAAAAAAGAAATTTTCAAAGAATATCATTTAAAATGAACTTTTTTTTTGTAAGAATATAATACGTATCATGTCATGAAAACCGTTACTCTTAAATGATCCCCTACATACTGTTACTTAATAATACTTTGTCCCTTTCTATTCTTTTCAATAATGCATTTAATACTTAATGAAATAAAATGTTCGAGCGAAAATTGGAATATTTCAATTTATCTGCACATTTAACAAATGAGAAGACAATTTAATATGGATGCGTTTGTATGTATGTGTATGTGTATACCTTTGGAAATTTCAGGTTAAAGTGTAATATAGGCGATGTAAATTTCTTTTGGCGACCAAAATCGATCGCCAAGCTACTTTACTTAGCGATAGGTGTCCGGAAGCAGAATGAATTAGTTATCTCACCATAATATCTATATAAAAATCACCAAATCCAAAGAAAAATCGCCAAATCCAAAGAAAAATCGCCAAATCCAAAGGGCTTCTCTATACTACACTTAAGCCGAAATTTCATTTTCAAGTTGTCAAAAGAAAACTCTTCATTAATGTACGGTTACAACAATTTGCAAAAGCACAAATGTTACATTGTCCGCCATTGGCGACTTTTACAGTTTAGCAATGGGCGAGAACCTATTCATGTTTTTGTCAAACTGCGCTTTAACTTTACAAAACATGAATAGGAAAATGACTCTGTTTTAACTGCGCAAATTTCAAATTATTTGTAAATTGCTATGCTGGAAAGTTCGTCAATAAGGAAAGGGGGGCATTATATAGTTCTTATTTTCCATTCCTATTGGATTTATACTTGGAACACATTAAAAGATCCTATAAAATAAGCATAAAATGTGTTTCAAAATTCGCAAATTTAGGAAAATGATTACACTCTTGGGACAAATGCGGTACTGATCAGTTATCGGGTACAAATCTCGTTAAAAGGACATTTTTGGCAATGGCACCTAAAAATAAGTAAATAAAAACAATTTACTGCTTATTGTCACGAAGTAACTGAATTACTATTAAAAACCGCAAGCGCGTAGTAAGATATGAAATAGTTGCAGTAAAAGGATAACTTTTTTCTACTGCTGGCAGCAATATTTGGAACTTATCGCTTGAATCTGAGTAACAGATAGCACCCAAAATGATGATTTTTGTGAAATCTTGTGGTGGGCATTTAGCGTATTCTGACTAAAATAATTTTACTGAAATCTGCCCCAAGAGGAAAGTTTTTTTTTTTTTTTAACTCGAGCTACTTGCATTTAATACTGAGAACATACTCTTGGATTTTTCAATTTATACATAGTATCGATGCAACTAATATTTTTCAAATCAAAATTAATTTTTCCATAGCACAAAATAAGTACGCATTTGTGGTTTTTTTCAAATAGAGGTTTTGATGAAAATCACTCACTGAAAGTGTCCTTTTGTTAACCCTACGTCGCACATCTATATATCTATATAAATAAATAAAATTGAAGTGTCTGTTTGTAATTTCAGATTAGCAACTTTTTACTAAATGCATTTTAAGGTATATACGGTACTTACACCAAAAAATCCATTTTTAAAATTTTTGTCTGTCTGTCTGTCTGTCTGTCTGTTTGTTCCGGCTAATCTCAGAAACGGCTGATGCGATTTTGAAAATTCTTTCACCAATGGAAAGCTATGTTATCAGCGAGTAACATAGGCTATATTTTATCTCCATATTCCTACGGGAACGGGAACTACGAGGGTAAAACCGTAGGACGTTGCTTACTCTCCGCCAAGTTGGCGCAAAATTATGCAATTGGTCAATAATGGAAGTTTTAATAAAAATTTTCTCACATTTGTAACAAATAACTGAGACATATATATAGTGTAATTTAACATCTTTACAAAGAGCAATTTCTTTAAATGGTCTCTTATTAGGCTTCTAACGTTTATTATGTTACGTTTGTTAAATGTCAAACTCAAACTTTGAGAAATATCGCCAAGTTGGCTAAGAAGTTCGCTATTCCCCCATTTTAATACAAATTTTCTTCCACTTTTTAAGGAGGGAAACGAAATTAAGTTTTAGCGAATTGCGCGCGTGATATTGAATATTCTATGGTAAAATTAATTGACAGTTTCATAAAAAGTTTTGATTTATCGGATATTTATTACTTTGAAATTTTTTTAACCTAATTATACAATATTCATATTTTGCACAAAATTTTTCACTTATACTGAACCAGATATTTTACATGGAAGTATTACTTTGAAGATATACTAGATATTACTATGGAGGAAGCCATGCAATGTCACTCGCTGAATAAAATTAGTACTACAGTCGCAATACTTATAAGTGTTAGTCGCAATACTTATTTCATCTTCAGTCTTTCTAATCCTCAAACCCTTTGGAATAAGTACAAAGACTACATGGCGGAAGATATTTTGCGACGATTCCAGCAAGTACAAGCAAATATGCCTTTCAATTAACACATCTACAACGAAACGCAATAAAGATTTTCAGAATGGTTGGAAAGAAGCTACATGATTTTGGAATGATTAGTCCTAGACGTGTCAATGGAAATGGCTTCGATAATTAAATTGCTTGAGAATTAAACTACGATTTTATAGCATTACAACATCAAGTAACAGAATTTATCCCTCAACTAACTCCAGAACAAAGTCACGTTTTCCATCAAGTGTTACGCAAAATAGAATCCGGCAGCGATGCACTCTTTTTTTCTCGACAACCCTGGAGGAACCGGAAAAACACTTTGCTAAACTTTTTATTGATGCCCGTCAGAAAAAAACAGAGGATAGAGTTGCTGTCGCTTCTTCCGCTATAGCCGCGACACTACTGACCGGCGGTCGTACTGTACATTCCGTTTTTAAAATTACCGTTGAATATTGCGCATGAAGATTCGCCCATCTACTATTTCAGCAAAAGTAGCTCTCGAGGCAGGATGCTTCGACAATGTAAACTTTTAGTGTGGGATGAAAGGACGATGTCTCACAAGAAAGCTATTGAAGCATTAAATCGGACTCTTCAAGATTTACGAGATAGTACAGATATCATAGGAGGAAGATGAAATCAGAGTCTCTATTAATTCATCAAGCTTATGGGCAAAATTCGAAAAATTCAGTCTGAAAACGAATATGAGAGTGCATCTTCATAATGACGTAGATTCGGAACATTATGCAGTGTCGCAAATGAAAATCGGTTATGGATGATGTACCATATTATATTATTTACTTTCTAATGATAATGATTACGACTTTAACAGTTATTTAAAAACATCAACGCGAGCGGAGCCGCGGATAAAAGCTAGTATAATCATAATAAAATGCAAAATATGACAAGATCTCAAAAAAATTCATATCATTTGACACATGAGCTACACTATTTTATTTTTAAAGTAATTTGATGATGAGGCATATATTGATAATTCTACTTTGGTATATATTTACTTGTTATACCGTCGACCAATATCTCCAAATCAAAAGACATTGCTGCCAATTGTAGAAAACTATTCCAGAACTTGCACTAAAACAATAGTAACAGTTACAGCATTTGGCGACATATCTTTATTTGGCGAAATTAGTTGGTGGTGTAAAACGTATGAACTATTATTTTTAAAATAAATTTTAAGCACTCTTTCTTTCGTTTTTGTAAATTAATTTTATCCTTTTTTCTTAAACCTATCGAATTTCTTTAAAATCAACGTTGAAAATTTTTTTATCCAAACTCGTTAGACTTGAATTATTTTTTGTTATTTTTATTAGGTGATTGGGGTAAAATTCTAGTTTAATTCATACCTTTTGCGACGCAGAAAAAAAATGGAGCAACTTGTTTTACTGTGTATCGGATTTCTTATACCATGATGTAAATAATTCACCAAATTGGCAAAAAATAAAGGAACGGACTAAAATATAATACCACTAATGAAAAGATGTGTGTGTGTGTGCAAGCTATATTATAGTATATTATAGTCATACAACATCGTGAAATACCCAGCGAAGCAGGGAAGTGCTGTTGTTGTAGTTGCACGCCCCCATTCGCCAGCAGTGCTAGACCAGGTCTATGACGTCGTACACTCTCAAAAAATCCAACACCAGCAAGAGATCGTCAGCTAAATTCAGCAGGGAAGTAACGTTAGCAAATCATAAAACTACTATTGTACTTACACATTAACCCCCTACCATTGGTAATTTTCTCGAATTTCAACCAACCTCAGGAAAATTTCAATAAATTTTTGTTTACTCTGAGCAATGTTTAGCAATTGTCCTTAGGATGACATCAAAGGCATGCAATAAAACTTTGGCGATAAATCGTTGACGTGGGGTTAATACGTAAGAACCCTAATATATTTCCTTACTTTCATAATTATACTTCGTGACGTTCTTGTCATTTGACTGTGGTTAAATCATGAGATCCATCACCTATAACGCTCGTGTAGCTTTGAAATGCGACACTAATAAGGAATCCATCAATCAATCTTACGTATAAACTACTAAAACTCCTCTTATTGACACTGAAAATCACTCAGTGAAACTGCTACCGTCAATTCATTGTTTGTTAGATCTGTCTGAGTATTTCATCTAACGTATTATTTTCAGGACTTTCAAAGTAAAATTTTGAACTCTAACGGATTAAAGTGGTTATTCTTATTTATATGACTACCTTGGGCATTTAATTTTTCCCAATGACTTTATTTTTGTCTTATTCTTATTAATCTCCACACAAAAATAAAAGACGGCCGATCTCGGGAAAGGTTAGCGAAGTTGGCATATTTCCCCAAGTGCAATTTCCCATTGTTTTTATCTTAAATGTCATATGCATTTTTATTTATGTTGCTGGATGTTCCGTTTGGGTGGGTCTTCAAAAATTTATTACAGCCAAGTTTGCGATAACTTCGAGTTCAGTAATCTAGGGCAAGTCATTATATATAGACAAAAAGATTGATTAGCTACTGAGCACTGCTTATTTCAGAGCAGCTACAATTGGTAATGCGGTCAATGGATTCGAAGACTGTGATTTCCTTGTGTTTGACAAGCGTGACTTTGCAGCATCGAAAACCACAGATCATGCTCTCGTTATAGATAATGCCTAAGTAAAGTGCGGTGTCCTGAGTGTAAGAAGATCTATGTTGATCCCTTATCAGAAAACAGGATAGAGCAGTGATGGCGAACCAGTGGCCCGCGTGCCAATGATGGCACGTGACACAACATTTTGGGCACACCAGCGATCAAAATGGTTTGCATTTTATTTCAAAATAACAAAGTTCACTATGAAGTATTACGAACAAACGCGAGTGATCGGGTGGAGGCTGGCGGGGAGCATACTCGCTTGTTATTGTCTTTCCTTAGTCACATCGTAAACTACACTTGCTTATGATGCAAAGTTTGTCTACGCATAATATAGCCAATTTCAATGACACAACTGTATTTTAAAGTTTATGTGTGTTATATTTACGATTTTTAATTGTTATTAAACATGACAAGTTCAGCAAAAGAACAAAAAGTGCAAGATAGTAAGTGTAACAGAGAATTTCAAATTTGATGAACCTAAAAATATGGCATTGTTAGTAAAGGTGACAAAGCGGTGTGTGTTTTACGTTCTGGAACAGTGATATGCAGAATATTGTCTGTAAAACGGCATTTGAAACAAATTACTAATACTCTTGTCAAAAAAGTGAACCACAGTAAAAATAATTAATTCCTTAGAAACCATTTCGCAGATGACTCCAATTCAGCATACATTCTACTAAAAGTAGCATCTATAACAATTATAATATAAGTTAATTGTCTCCAATCTGCAACGACAGAAGCTACACTAAGGTTATTGCCATCTAATCCGTTACAAAAGAAGTCACACTAATGTTACTTTAATTTGAATTACACGTAAATTGAAACATTTACAACTATACAGCGCAGAAGGTATTTTTTGTAGTAAATAAAAAGTTTTGTATGTGTTGTATTTATTTTATTTTTCTCCCAATAATCACAAGTAAAAATTATTTAATGGCACGTCTATACCTCATTAAACACTACTTTAGAAAAAAATGGCACGTCGATCCATGAAGGTTTGCCATCCCTGGGATAGAGTGTTGTAAATACCATATATGATGACACAAGGAGGAAAATTCGTGCGAATTTTTTGTTGATATTTAATACTGTTTTTGAGTTATAACATTATAATTTACAATGAACAAAAGTTTTCAGCATAACTTTTTTGTTATACACTAATCCAGAAAAAAGAAACATGACAATATAATATTAATTAAAGTATAGTCTTTACTTTTGTACCAATAAAAATGCATTCAATTTTTATCAAAAAAGCTATCTTGCCCCAGAAATAGCACTTTTGCATTATTTTTTTAATGGAAAAATAATCATGATTGTTTTAAAATAAAAATTTATCCAACTAGCTACAATTTATTAAAAGGTTATTTTAATTATACATGCAAAGAAAAATATTTTACCACGAAAGATTTGTGAATAAAATAGCCAACTATTGACATCAATGTCTTGTCTCTGTCCTTCTAAGATAAAAAAAATTTACACAATTCATATACTACAATGGTCTAATGACTGATCAGAAATCATTTGTAAGAAATATTAGGATCTCGATTTTACTTAATAAAATAGCACAAAAGTGTTTTCTGTAACAAACATCATTACATATTGATGTTGGATACATCATTTTAATGTTTAGTTTTCCATTTCTATAGTCAGTAATTTCTGTATAATATCGAAAATTCGAAATCGCTTAACATATTAAAAATATAATTATACGCCTTTCTCAGTTGTTTATAGCATTATAAAAATGAACGACCAAATTCTATACAATCATGTAAAAAGAGAACAATAACTTGTTTTTTAAGAAACGCACACAAACTCTGTTATTTTTATTTTATGATAAGTGCCTATCGTAGTATAAAAATCGACTCTTTCAGAATAAAAATTCCTTCCACCTCTTTTAAAAAGTTTTAGAAAATATCCTACTCCGATTTTGCAGCTGAAAACAATGGACGAAAAAAAAAAAAGAAAGAAAGAAAGAGAGAGATTTTATTTACGAAAATTACTAATACAAGAATAAGAAATTGCGGAACGCTTTCCTGTGTTATGCACTCTAAACATAAATTCTCAAAATAATCACCCATATCTTTCGAAGAAGCTTTGCAGATATAAGCTATAAAGCAAGGATATTAGGAGTAGAAATATTATACTGGGATCACACGAAATACGAGCTTAGGCTTCCTGTTCTAACTGGGAGTGGCTTACAAAAATTCTAAAAATAATTTCTTTATGTTATCAACATTGCCTTAGCAAAGATTTAAAAGAATCTTATTTAGAGGTCTAATGTGCTCACATTTTTGTCGGAAAGTATATCGTATTTATATATCGAATCTAAACCGCACCCCAAATTTCAACACGTTTTTGTGAAAAAATAAAAAATAGTACAAAATGGTTTATTAATATCTGTTTTTTCCGAAAGTTAAAAAAAAAAAAAAATTTAATGAGAGCTAATAAGTAGTGAATAATTAATTTATTTTCCCAGTATTAAAAACTTTTAAATACAAACATGAACCTATCATTGCTCTAACTGTCAATATCGTTTTCAATTTCCTCCATCCAACGAATTTTTTCGTCTTCGATTCCAAGCCGCACCCGATTTTTAGTACTAGCATTAACATTAGGGGGAAAGTGCAGCTTAGAATCGAACAGATATGGTAGTTAAAAATAATTCCCACGCCAAAAATATTTAATTTTTAAAGCACTTTCGTATTGTAATACTTTTTGAAAATACTAAAAAGACAATTTTAGAATGCGCTACGGAGAATGGGCATTTTTTGAGATTTTTATAGTTTCAACTTTGTTTGCTTATACGAAAAACGAACTATTCATCTATTACATACACTTATAAGTCGTTCAAAAGAAAGTTTATTGCTGAATTGAAACAAGAAAAAGTACAATTAAAATTTCTATAGAATTTAACAAAAAAATTAGCTTTTATTTCCTTTAAAAATAAATCTTTGTGCAATTCAACAGTATTATTACTAATACGAGATAGGATACAAAAGTTTTCGGACTGAATCTATAGCTTAAAAATATTACTAATTAAATTGCTGAAACATATCCTCATTCGAAATAAGACCTTTAAGCAACAACACACTTTTTCCATCACTTGTGAAGATTGTCGAAGCATTTCTGGAATCCATTTTTAGCCATGCCCTTTAATTCAGCCTACGATGCAATTTTAACTTCATGTGCAGATTGAAATCGACGACCCTATAAGCGACATGCCGGTTTAGGTAATAGGCTGAAGTGGGGCCGGACGCGAGATCAGGGGAGTAAGGAGGATGTGGGAAAACAGTTGTTTTCGGTTTTTGAAGAAAGTCAGGGACGAGGAGGGATTAGTGTGCAGGAGCGTTATCATATAAAACATTCATTACTGCTCTGCCTTCAATTTTGGTCTTTTCTTTCGGATCGAAGCCTGCAAATGACACAGGATGTCTACATAAAGTTCTTTATTTGCAATGCGTCATTCAGGGATAAATTCCAGATGCACAGTACCCTGGATATTGAAGAACACACACACCTATAGCATGATCTTCCATTTAGAGCGATATTGGCAGAATTTCTTTTTGCGTAAAGATTGTGATGATTTCCAAAGTACTCGAAAAATATCGCCTTCAGTAACAATTCTGCCAAGTAGGGAAAGATGATCTCTGTTAATCGCCGAGATTAAGCTTCCCATCATTTCTATTCGAATTTATTTTTTGTTTTTCGTTTAACATGCGGGAACGATGCGTTGACACACCCTATGCATGTAAAGATCCTTAACTGGTATTTGTTGACATGTGGCCTTGGATATTTTAACTGATTCTGCTATTTGTGCTATTATTTAAAGCCTCTTCTTACGAACCACTGCAGAAACCTTTTCGGTGTTCTCAGCGGTGCGGGAAGTCTGCGGACAACCAGGACGTCCGTCATCTTCGATACTTTCCCTGCCTTCTCTGAAACGTCGATGCCACTCAAATCTTCTGTTCCCGATAATGTATCACTGCCGTACAGATGCTTCAACATTTCGTAAATCTTCGTAGTACGTTTTTTCAATTGAATACAAAATTTGATATTCATTTTCTGTTCAACAAACGTCATTTCTTTAAATCGCCATTTACTAAATGTATCCTCCTACAAAATACGACACCGTGGGAGCCACCAACCCGTGATTTGGAACGAACCATTTTTGAAAAGGGGAAAGATGCAATATCATAGAAACGTTATCTTAGTCGCTCAACTGCAAAGAATTTTCACGTTATAGCCTCAGTCCGGGAACTTTTGAATCCTTCTACGTATTCAGTAAGGTATTCTTCATTTTTGATTAAAGTGATTGATTAAGAGCGGACAAAACTAAGTTTCGTTTTTCAAGATCTCAAAATGTAATTATAGTTTCTATTAAATATCTTTTAATTGACAGATGGTGGTGCATCCTTCACTATTTTTCAATATAATATCAATCGGTGCCATTGATTTTCTACAGGGTTTAAATCAAGGTTCAAATCCAGTTCAGTCATAAAATCTTTAAGCATTACACGTTGTTTCAGCTTGGGAAGGTGATTATAGTTAGTCTTCATATGATACCTAGTTGTGCATAAGTTCTGACACAATTGTAAATGATTTAAAATAAAAAACTTAGCAACTGGATATTCTTAAGAACTAGATATTCTTAAAGTTTTATGTTGCCTTTAAATTTAACATATTAAACCTAAAATTTTTTTTTTCAAAATGATCAACTTCTGATTTCAACCACGCTGTAAGTATTTTTGGAAAATCGTCTATTGAGGCATTCACTACCTCCAAGAAAATTTCCAAAACTGCTTTCCTTAAGGCCTCTAAGGACTCTTAAATTGCAAATTCTTCAATTTTTTGAAAAAAAATATATGTTAAAGCTTTAACATTTCTGAGGTTTTTGATACCAAAATGCTGTTGATACTGTAAAAATTTCCGAAGTTATTGAGAAATAACTAGATAAATTTAAACAAAATCCCTATCTCTTTCGTATCTTCATTTTTCTCAAAACAACAAATTTTAGCTTGCGCGCAGAATTTCTCAGAAACTATTTATGATATCGATTTGAAATTTCATACATGTGTTCAAAATATGGCTCTTCATAACTTATACTAAAATTTTCAATAAAAAAATTTAATAAAATTTTTTTTATTTGAATTTTAATTAATTGTTTTCTTAAAATTTTAAAATTTTCGTTGTAATTGTATTTAAAAAATATATTTCTTTCTCTAAATTTTTAAAAGTTAGTATAACTTCGAAAGTGAACATTTTTATACCAAGTAAAGTTAATTTTGTAAATTTTGATCAATTTTGTACTTCAGAATCTTGCGCGCTGTAAAATACTAATTTTAAAAATTTTGAAAAATTGTCTAATTTTTATTTCTTTAAAAAATTTTAAAAAATTTTCTCAAATTCTCCGGAAATTTGAGAACGAATGTAAATATATGTGATTATAATGTGATAAAAATATCAAATGATTCTTTTGCTTTATTGCTAAGTTACATTGGTTTCAAGAAGGATATTTTTTTCAAGTGCACACACATATGTTAAGAGTACTGAGACCCCTTAAAGAACGCTCAATACTGTTCAAAGTGGGATGCCATTTTTTTTGCACTCCTTTGGCTCCAATACTGACCAAAATTTATGGATGAGTGGATTTAAATCCGGATGGCTTTAAAGCCAATCTATGTGCTCTGCGTAATCCGGCACATTCTCTTTAAACCACCGCTGGGTCGTCTTCGTCTTACGAGCATGAGCAGAGTCCTGTTGAAAAGTCCATTTCCCTTGAAGAAGCCCATTTTCCATTTCCATCTATATTCAAAAATTCATTGCAAAAATTCTAGAAGAAAAACATAATTTCTAGAAAGAAAATGTGAAAAGAAAAGAGAAAAAGATAAATGTTGTAATCTGTCTGTTGTAGCATACACTGTATTTTTACTTTGAAATATATATAGGTTTATTTAAATTATTCACCCTCGAATAATAAAAGAAATCTTTGACAAAATTCATGACTGAGCGATACTATTTGTTCAACTGTTTAATTTCTACTTTGAATAAAAATGTACTACTTTTCCAGTCATTTATGAATAAACCACTATATTGTCAACACTGAATACTAATATTATAAAATACGCATTTACAAATTTTATTCAGCTCTGGAAAATTTTTCTTCTAACAGAATGAGTTTCAAAACAGAAATAAGAAGACACAAGAATCTCTAATTCCTCAAGCTTTTTCTATTTACGGCTTCCTGATTGATGTATCGGTATATTTTTCCTAGTAGTACAGTAGTCTCGAAAACTCGGCACTCAATAACCAGGTAGTCCGGTTAACTCGCCACTCTCCACGCTTACAAGGAGACAGAAATTGCTGCTGTTGTCACAGTTAATGAAAAATGCCGGAAAATGATGAAGACGTGAACGTTGAGAACACCGTAAAAAGTCCTAAAGTATCACTTAGTGAAAGACTAAGGCTCAGTATTTTAAACAACAATGTGTATCAGAATGGACTTACTATTCCTTTGTTGGCTTTACGATAAAGCAACAAAACGCAGAGTGCTGTACGGAAGACATGATATAACGCATTTCTACGAAAATAAATTATAGTTTTAAAAAAAACTAAAAAACACGCTTTTATAGTGAATCGAACTAATAAGTAAAAAAATAATTCTTAATGTAAGAACAAAATAATTAACGAGAAAATTAATGTTATTGGGGTAAAAGCGTGGGGTGCTCTATAGCAATTGTTATAATCCCTTAGTAGTTCTATTCTGAAATGTGAGTTAGTGTAAAAATGTAGTACAAAGCACCCCACGCTTTTACCCTAATGACATTAATTTTCTCGTTAATCATTTTATTCTTATATTAAGAATTATTTTTTTACTTTTTAGTTCGATTCAGTGTAAAAGCATTTTTTAGTTACATTGGCTGAGGAACAGCAAGAACGATAGCTTACCTTCTCCAGCAGCAATTAAATACCATTCTCTCTTAATCACGTAGTTTCCATGTCATCCAGACGAGTTCATTGAAAAATGTGGAGGTGTTCATGTTTTAACTCGACAGTGTACTTAATAAGATTAAATTCGCGAGTGTGAGGGCTTTATACCCCTCACTATAAAGCAACACGAGGGCTAGGGGCGACTGACTTCGTAATTCTGAACCTCGGTCAAGTGACGTACAGCCTGAGTTGGCACTCTCCTCCCTCTCTATACTACCACATCGCACCAACGGAAGGACTTAGAGCCACGACAGATTTAACGTGCATCAGCTGCTCTACACAGTGGGTCTTCAGTGGCAGAAAGGAACGAAATCGTGACACGCCGGCTACGAGTTCGTGATCACTACATTATTGCGAACACATCTTCTTTCAAGAATTATTGGGGTACAAATTGTATGAAAATGCACCTAAACATTATTTGATACTTCCGTTAGAGAACTGTCTTTTAACATTAAACTTAAAAATGTTCTGCATTAATGAATTATATATATAATAAATTGTATGCGATATATCACGTTCTTTTTCTTTTTACGAAGGGCAAATTCGTTAGAATCAAAAGTTTGTTTTTGAATTTTTGATTGATGCATATAATTAAAAAAATTCGGTTTTGTTTAGATAGACGGTCGTATATATGTAAATTTATACGTAACTAAAAATAATTCTCACTATACAAACTGGTATTCCTTTTTATATTTGAATACTTTAGGAAGTTTCACCCACATAAAAATATTGTTCGCAAAATTGTACAAGAAATGAAAACTTTTTTAAAAAAAGTTAATCGATAATTAGTAAAAATTGCAAGGAAATGATTTCTTATTAGTTTTCAAGGACAATTAATTTATTACATGAAAAATAGTGCAATTTTATATCACGTAATTGTTAAATTATATCAAAATGAAACTTCAATTTAAAAATATATTTAATCTGTAATAAGTAAAAATTTTGTGAACACGAATTTCATCTAATAAGTAATTTACCTTTTTGTTAATTTTCAAGTACATTTTATTTGAAAATAGTAAAATATGTACTGAGAAGAAATTCGTTAGAAGAATTCTAACGAGAAAAATACAAATTTTTTAAGGAAAAAGAAATTTGTTCAATATTACAAAGATACACATAAATTTAAAATTGTATTTGAAAGTCTTCAGATATGTTTATTTTTAGATAAAAGCACGTTCACTTTGAATTTAATTTCTATCGAAGAATTATAAATTTTAGTTACAAAAAAAAGTAGAAAAACATCGCAAAAACAAAAATTCGCACGACTCCAGTTCTTCGCGTTAAAAAAAAAATAGGAGAATGGTTCCTTTTTTATTTTTCTTCTTAATCTAAAAATAGTTTTCATCTCCACTAACGTTTAAAAATAGAAAAACACAGTCACGCTTTTCAAACTTGGTCATAGTACTAGTGTGAAGCTCAGCATCGTAACCATTAGCGGAAACTATAGTCTACTAAAAGCACAATAAAAATACATTTGAAACGAAAAGATAAAACAACAGAAGGAAATTTCTTTTTTTGCGATTGCTCACATCATACACTTAACCGGAAATTTCCAGAGCGTCATCTGACGTGTCTGAATGACGAAAGTTCGCGCGCCGCGTTATGAGCAAAATAAAAACCCTTCTCGAACATTCGGCACGGATATTTCTAGAAAAAATCTTTTCCGACCGCAGATCGAATTAGAGGACAAATGGTGCAAGTCATTACAACGGAGGAAAACACGCATTTAATTTAATAGGCTTTTAAATGAGAGCACACACGCTCCTGAAAATTATTATTCTTATGGAAAAAAATATATTGCAATTTAATGAAAATATGGAAAAAATTTGTTTAATTTTTAAACAGATTTTGTGTTCATATATAAAAAAAACCGCATACACAAAATCTTTCTAAATCAAAGGCTTCTAATCGTGCTTGTTTAGCTTGTGTGATTCAACCCGAGTCTTTATATTGTGGAGAGATAATTTCTACCTTGCAGAGCTTTCAAATTGCGTATTTTGACATACTTTTTCCGATTAATCGTAAATCAGTAATGAATTTTTGGGAGTTAATGCAATGAAGTACGAAGTCTAAAATAACCTAACTTTGCTATGAAATTATTCTATTTTTTAGTTGATATACAGTGTGAAAACAAAAATAATAAAACTAATTGGATTCTTTTCTGTTGCCACAAGATAACTTTGAAAGACACAGCAGATCCTACATTCATAAAAAAATTAAAGCTAAAAAATGCCTATTTCTTGAAAAAAACCTAAATTTGTTTCGTATTAAAATTTCTTTTAAATAAAAAAAATTTAAATCCCCTTTTTTAAACTTATTATCCTGCTATAAAATAAAATCTACTGATCTCATCACAAAAACTGAGGTATACAGAATACAGCACATTAATACATACAAAATATCATAGCTCTGTGAAAATTAGAATCTAAGAAAATAAAAGTTTTACAGTTTAATTTTTTGGCATTAAAATTAATCATTCTACACATAAAA
>BMAO01009024.1:0-90684 GCA_019973975.1 Trichonephila clavata | reverse complement strand
TAGAGCTCAAGAAAATCACGCGTGGTAAAAATGCCACCTATTAAAAGAGCGCAGAACTGTTTTTAAGCACAGGAAATGTGTTGCCCTCTGATGATATTGTATGGAAAGGAGATTTCAGTCATTTAATAATTGTATTTTATATTATTTCTTCATTAAGTTTGCCTTTGATATATCTTATCTTATATTTTTGGATTTTCAGCTATGTATGTAAATAAGTTGTGAAGAATTATACAGGGTGTCCCAAAACGACCGCATAAAATCTGCACAGCTAAATTCCTCGTTGGGAGTACATAAAAACTGCCCAAAGAAGCATTCCTGTACGATCCATAGTTTACGAGAAAATACGAATAACAAAGTATGACGTCACTTCCAGGTGCAAGAAAAAACACTATATTGAACATATCAACAGCAGTATATGCACAATTTAAGGCAGATGTTCCAAATATCCACCGTGCATGTCGAGGCAGGCTTGAGCACGCCGTAGAATGGCTGTCATCACACATAGCAGCATCGTGGGGTCCACCGAAGTACAAGCAGCATGCAGACGAGCAACTAAGTCCATTTGTGTTGTCACTACGCCTCGATACATCAGTTCCTTGAGATGGCATGTCGCAGTAGTCACAAGGCATGTCGCAAGTACATGCCGCAGTAGTGACGAAAGGAATACATGACCACCATACGAAGACTACCAGTAGCTGCAACCTTTTAAATACCAGTTCAACGGCGGCTTAACATCATTCCACGGCGCGCGCATGCATGCATGACGCGACATGCTCGACGAACGTTTTGAACATTATCGTCTGGAAAGATATGCAAATATTGTTGTTGATATGTCCAATAAAGTGTTGTTTTCTTGCACCGGAAGTGACGTCATACTTTCTTTTTCGTATTTTTCTCGTAAACCATGGATCGCACAGGAATGCTTCCTTTGGGCAGTTTTTATGTACTCCCAACAAGGAATCTAGCTGTGCATAGTTTATGCGGTCGTTTTGGGACTCCCTGTATAATACATTATGCTAAAAGGCTACATGAGAGTTAATGCACAGGTGAAGCTCATAATTATGAAACCCGTAAGTGGAAGAGGGTGTGATTCAATTGAAACCTCTTCCTACCAATTTTTACACTAACACAATGGAATAATTTTGAGATGTTGTTCAATTATTTGTATATGAACCTCGAAAATTTTACTGCTTATTTTTTTGTAAAACTAGAATTTTTGAACACCACCAGATACAAAATTTGTGATTGTGATTAGTTGAAAATTTATATGTGAAAAACTATAGTTTCTAAGCAGATCATCTTTTCATAATATCAAATTCCTTTTCTGCTAAAAAAACTAAAAATTATTTCAAGTGTTTCTGTATAACTTTTCAAACATTTTAAGTTAAAAAAACGTATTTAATGGAACATGATGTTCATTTTTAATAAAGGAGTATAAGAATTATGATTCTGAAAATTATAATTTTGTCACATATAAAATAACAAGGGTGTTTAAAAAGTATCTTCACTTTTTAAAAAAAAAATAAAAATAAACCATTACTGATATTTGCTTACGATTTCTTATGTTTCTTTTAGAAAATAACAGTTTTTTTTAACCCTATCGCTGAGCATCCCGCGATTTCCACGCGTATGCATTTTTTACAACAATTTAGCTGTGCAACCCGTGCTGTTCCAATTTATGTTTTCATTTATGTTTTTATGTTCATATTTTTATGATCTAATTCTATATTTTAAAGTAAAAACTCTTTTACAATTTTTTTGCATATTTTAATTTTTAAATGTACATTTAATAATGATAATTTTAATAATATTAATTTTTGAAATACGTAATAAAACCATACGCAATTTTTGAGCCTTCTTTGACAAAATAACTACACAGCGAGAGGGTTAATGAATTGTAAACTAGATGGCGCTACTTCAATGTTTTGCAGCATTTTCGTTTCAAAATAGCTTCACCTCAAGAAAAAGCTCAAGTTGTTACAGGGTTTATCAAATTTTAATCTGCAACACGCAGCGTAAATTTTAAAGTGCCTACATATAGTCTACATTCAGGACCCATAATTTGTGGTCGCATAAACAATTTATTAATATATATATAGCCAAAACTAAACTCTGGCTGCCCGCGCTTCACTTTATAGCATACGGGAAAAACGTCGTTTACCAATCTCCATATTTTGACACTGACAGCAAATTACAGCAACCATCGAACAATTCTTCATAATAGAGCGTGATTAGAAATCTAGTATAGACTCGATAAGGTGCGCATATTGAAATCGTGCAACAAAACTTTGCACAAAAATTAAAACACTGATGTTTTCATTATAGAACTGAAACAGATGGATGTGCATGCCTGTTCTTTTATTTTTAAATATTTTTAATGTGTAAAGATACATTTTGAGCATCCTGCATAGTCCAATATAATAATATAGTTCCTCGTGTATTATTTTACTTATACAATTAACAATATCCTTTACCATATAACTTAATTATGACTCATTTTTTATCGTTTTCTTGTACTTTTGGTGTCATTTTTACAACAGTTTTGATATTTCAAGTTCATACAAGGACATGTGTGCGTTTGTAAAGCATATAAGGCTGAGTCATACTTCGTGATAACATTAATATGGTTGAAGAGTTATATTATATTACCATTATATAATAAAGAAAATGAAATAAATATATTCTATCACGTAAGAAATCGAAGCATGACAATAGAAGAGCGAGAATAAAAAAATATCACTGAGTCTACACATATATTGATGATGTGGTGCACCGCGAAAAGAAAGGAAGGGAGAAAAGCTATCTCGATCTTTATCTCTGATAAAAGAGAAAGTGAAAGGAAATGACTCGCGAATTCGTAAGGCAGAAATCATTTTTTTGTGCAAACATTTTTTTCGGGAAACTAACCAACAAAAAACGAAACTAAATTAGCCTCACAATGCTCAACGATTTGTTGCAATCTAATTCTAGTCTGTCAAGACATTACTTCTAGGCATCTCGAGGTTATTAGCTTAAATTTAATTTATTCTTAGCTCGTAAGTACAGGATTATTTGTTCAGCAAGAAGCTTAAAAATTTCATTCCAACCACAGAAACTATTATCAGATAAATATTTCTCATTTTCAAAAAATTATTCCGTTTTACGGTAGTCGAGTAGGTGTGAAATTTGTTAACCGCATTGGTTAATCGTGTGGTTCGAAACCAAAATCCACTGAAAAGTAACGTCTAGAGCATGCTTGTCTAAAGTGTGGCCCAAACGCAAATTATGAAAATATTTCAATTTACGCATTTTTATTTTAAAAAAAATAAATGTATGCACAAAATACGCTGCATTAATTTTCGATTTAACTCATGAGATTGAAAGAAGATTTCAGGATTTTCGAAAAAACAAAGAGAGAATTTCAATATAAATCTCTAGAAATAAATAAATTACCTTCAAATCTTCAAATGGAATGCACTGAACTGAAAAGTGACATTCAACTGAAAGAAAAGTTTGGGAATGTTTCTATACCGGAGTTTTATAAAAATTACCTACACCGCGCGATAACTATCCTCCTTTTCACACTCATGCTTTATTAATGTCTTCAACTTTTGACAGTACTTATATTTGTGAACAGTTATTTTCCTAGAATGAAGCATACAAAAAAATAGGACAAAGATCACTAACAAACATCTTGAAAATGCATTAAGAATTGCAACTTTGTCTATTGAACCCGATATGGATTTGCTTATTCAACACAAACGCAAATTTATTCATCTCATTAACTTGATTTTTTTCCATCCTTAAGAAATCCAAACTAATTGAAACGAAACTTTTGCAAATTTAAAATAAATGTGTACCTATTCAAGTCTAATTCAAATTTTTAAAAAATATAATAAAAATAAATTAATTCATGTTAATAAAACAACATAGAGTTAATTTTAATTTCAATTTATTAAAAAATATTTTATGTGTGGCCCAGAAAAAAAAATTTTTTGCAATGCGGCCCACAAGCGATTATAGTTTAGACACTCATGGTCTATATATATATATATATATATAGGGTTTCTTTCCGGGGAAAGAGAAACCCTACATAAATATTAATTTTTAAAGGAAAATTTTTCACAAAGATTCATTCGAAAAATATATAATTGTATCTCTGTTACAAAGAACAAATGAAAAAATATAATGCCTATTTATAGTGATAATTAATATGCGAGAACAAGTTAAAAGGTAAAGGGATTTTTGCACTTTCTCTTTCCAAAGTTTTGCAACAGCGCTAGTATCCCGGGCTGAATGAGGGGTTGTAACACTTCTATATAACGTTTCACTCGTCCTCCCTACTTGTAGTTGGTGCTCAGGAGACTGTTCAACATAAGAGCGCCGTTGTTGATCTGTACCAAGAAGGAAAGGAGGACAATGATTCGCTTTTTTGTTTTGTTTGTGGAAACTGTGAAACCTAAGCTGGATACTAGCCATCCGTTCTATTACTATACCCTTAAAGGACTTGCACATTGTCCTCAGTGGTTGACGTCAAGGGACTGCCCGATGTTTCGTCATCACATAAAGAATTTCTTCCCAGTTTAAAGCGCTGTATCCATTCATAGATCTTATTTCACGATAAACAGTTTCACCATACTGCGCTTGCATATAGGGTTTCTTTTCTGGGAACGCGGGTTCCCCGGAAATCACAAGATTTACATACATTTTATGTTCCCAGGAATTATACTTCATTCTGGGAGCGATACGGGGCTGAAATAATCTGAAGTAGCTAGTTTTGACTTGACTATGGAGGAGGTTGACTTCCGATATAATATTTAGCTGACAGTTCTGTTACAATTTTTCGATCATTCACCCCGAATTTCTTGGATGGAGAAATGTCCATTTAAGTCTGTTAATGGAGTAAGAGTGTAATAAGAGAAACAATAACGGCCACGTAAGGTTGAGGGAAATTTTTGCAGTTTGTCAGTGGATAAGTTTGTCAGTAAATAAACGAAATACTGATCAGTTCCTGCCTATCTGTCGAACACCTATCTGTCGAAGTATTTAATTTTTTAAAGGAACATTATTTCGTATTCTACCAGCCCGATTGCTTTGATGAAGTTCTGATATCTTGGTTTACACTGGCAACTTAAACTTAAAGCTGTTATTTATTTTTTTTAAAAAAATTCCGATATTTTCTTGTTTTTAACTAATTTAACTTAGTGACGCAACAGCCCATGCGGGTCAAGACCTACTGTGCCCATTTTAGTATACGGGGCCTTGGTCCCTGAGGTGCATGAGCAGATGTTCCGATCAGGCGGTCAGTCTGATGCCCAGTTCTTTCATTTTATCAGTTGTGACGGGTCTATTCGCGAGATATTTCCTACTAATCCTCTTGGGAAAACTTTGGGGCTAGCATTTACATTAATTCACAGCTTTTCAAGAAGAACACGAGATATATGTTAATTAGTTTGACTATATAAAGTCTATATAAAGGTTTTGTAGATGTGAGAGAGAAGGAGCCGTGAAGCTGTTAAGTAAGTGTGAACACTGAAGTATCTCCTTCACAAACCTAACGCGCGTTAAGAAAGTAATTGCTGAGATTAAATTATTAGATTGAAGATTTAAGATAGTATAATCAGAATCGGCCATCGGTTCATTAGTGCTTGTTCTCCTTATCTATATTTCTGGTTGTCGGGTTTACTTAGAGTTGAATATTAGGAATAATCGACGCTTTAGATATCACTCCTAGGTTTCTTCTTATAGTTTCACTTGTGATTATTTGAGTGTGTGTTCAAAGTCTGAATAAATCTAATTGTTATTATGGAGTTTGTTGGTGATGCTTTGTTTCCCCCCACACCTAGAGACGTGCAGGACAGAGAGAGAGGGGGGTACAGGTAAGACCCCATTCACCAAACAGTTTAGTTACATTTCGCGTAATCAAATAAATCTAATAATGTTAAACTTTAGGAAACCTTATTACAAATCTCATGTTATCAAAACCAATACATTCAAGGCGAAAAAAGTAATCTAAGAAAAAGAAATGCAGGTAGAAAAGCCTTCATAAAATTAATTTAAATATCAATACCAGACCAACCAACGCTTTATCTCAAGAGATATCATTTAATATAAATTGGATACTCCACTCATTTTTTAACTTCTCGGTTAATAAGATATCGCTAAAAAAATACTTCATTAGAAGTTTGAGCATTTTTTTCAAAACGTTAAGCGAGCAATTTCTTTTTATGTATAATAAGATATAGAACACAATGGCTAACATCTATCGGGGGAAACATTGATTCTCTTCATTAAATAAAAAAAACATGTTTTTCATATATTTTTTTTTATATTTCATATTATTATCGTAGCTTTTTACATTTTGAAACATCCGGTTAGCCGTAGATAATAACAACAGATGCTTATGCGCTTAACAAATAAAATCCAACAGTCTGAAGAAAAAAGATCTAAATTTAGAAACTCTAAATACTATCGGATGGCTTCACAAAAACGAGAAAATCTTTGGCGTTATTTTTATACATTTCACTTTAAAACTCCCCTCATTATTTTCTGGCGCACAGCCATTAGTTGGGATATTGAGAGAAAAAAATAGAGTTTTTGTGCGTTTCTGTGGTTTTATTAAATCTATTCCCCAAGTTAAAATTTATAATAGGTATAATGAGCGAAGATAAAAAAAAAGAGATCCAATTATTTTTATATATGATTTATTATAACAATAAGGTAAAGTTAATAAGTATAGTAATAATGTTTTTTGTATATTAATAAAGTGAATAAGTGCATTATTATGATACGTATAAAGATAATCTACAGTTAATAAAAGTATAATATTAAGGCGAAGTTAAGAAGTAAGTTTATAACAATACGGTTATATACACCGAAAGAGCAAAAACATTATGAACACCTACTCAATAACAAATTGCACTACTTTCTGCCTACAAAACAGTTGCAACTCAACATGGCTTGGATATCACAAGTTCTTGACAGATGACTGGAAACAAGTTCTTTCAATTGTGTAAGCCGTAGTCATGTACATTATAGATATTCCGACATGAAAGTATTTGATCTCTGAGCTGCCTTTCTATTAAAACCCAAATGCGCTCTATAAGATTAAGATTCGCCGAGTATACGATTAGCCAAGATATTAATTGAAATTCATCTTTATGTTCCTTTAACCCTTCTAAAGCAATTCTAGCCATTTGACATGGGACGCTGTCTTGTTGGAAGATCTCATTTACAGTTGGGGAAACAGACATCATATACGGGTGCAATTGATCCGCAATTATACTCAGATAGCCTACAACTTTCACGGACCATTCTACCAGAATTTAGAGTCTCAAAGTCATCCATGAGAACATTCTCCAAAGCATAATACCGCCTTCACCAGTATGTGTGCAGGCATCGAACAACTGTTCGATTATGGAAAATGGCGCATTCTGACACAACTGTTGACGGGATGAATGAGAAATCATGATTCATGCAACCGAGAAACTCTCTTCCACTTCTTTATGGTCAAATAGCAATGTTTCTATGCCAATTTTAGGCGTAATTGGGAATGATGCATGGTCAATAGAGGGGGACGTCTGTTACGCAGTCCCATATCCAACAGTTGTGCTCTGAACTGTATGTTCCAAAACACTTGCAATTGGACCTATATTGTATTATGCTACTAGCTGAGGCACTGTCTGGCACCGATTTTGCTTTACCAAACTGGACAATTTCCAAAGTTCTTTTCTTTGATGACACGTGGACGTCCAACAGCAAGATATCTACTTCTGGCTTCAACATTATTTATCCACTTTGCACAAATAATAATAAAAAAGAACACCAATAATCTTCCAGTCATACTGCATCGGAGATACTCGTTCCGAGTCTTCTGGCCAATACAATTTGCCCTCTTTCAAATTCGCTTAGTTCGCCCTCTTTCAAATTTCAAACTGCCTTTCCTCTCACTCGCAAACCGTAAGTACAAAAATGATAGCTTACCTTCTGCCGCTGCAGTTAAATACCATCCTCTCTTTATCATGCAACTTCCCAGCCATCCAGACGAGTACATTGAAAATTGTGGAGATGTTCATAATGTTTTGTTTCGATGATGTATTTGGATATGTTATCGTTAACGTATATAATTCAGTTATTTCATAGAATAACTAGGTATTTCATGAAATAACAAGACAAGTCAGTTAAAGTATATATTAGATGAAATATTTTCAACTTTACCTAGCTATTTTATGAAATAACTACTTATTATATGAAATAACTAATGATAGACCGTTAAAGTGAAAAATAAACAATTTCGAAGTTATTTTATAAATTAATTGATCATAAATAGCTAAAACTTCTCGAAAAAATACATTTTATCTTTATTGCGGATGATTAATTAATAAAAAATAAGAAAAAATAGATGATATGACGTATTATTGCCTATATTGCTAACACTAGTTAAACAGAAAGGAAAGAAAAAGAATATGTTTTGCATCTGTTACTGCACAATTATATAACTTTCACATTCCTTGAACTTCAAGAATATCATGATGTTGGAGTAACCAATAGTCACATGGTACTTTCTTCTGTGTTATTTTAGCTATTTTACTTTTGCTACTTTCTATAGTTTTAAGTGCGGCTCTCTTTTCCTTTTTCCCACGCTTATTAAAAATATTCGAATCTACTTACATTAAATCTTTCTTATTTACAAGTTGGGCTTCATTCCTACAGAAGACATTGCTTAAAAACTGTTTCCAAAAATATTTGTTAATAATCCAAAATGTAAAACGCTAACATAAATACTCCGTCTAAATGTTACGTTTTAACACAACAGAATGAAAGGTACACACACATACGTCATTTCAAAGCTGCTATAAGCGGTTCAAATCAGACTAAAAGTAACTGTAGGATGGTTCAAAGAACTTTCGAGAGCTATATTTCATACTTAAGCGATCAAGTAATCGGTATTCTATAGAATACCGAGTTAAACCATAGCATTCAATAGTTTTATATACTTTAACTGATTTGTCTAGTTATTTAATGAAATAACCAGTTATTCAATGAAATAACGGATTTCACACTTGAACGGTAACACACACACACATATATATATATAATTCAGTAAAGTTGTATGGTAAAATTTAAAAATTTTAGGAGGTTGAATTGATTGCCACACAATATTTTGTAGTATGATATTTAAATCCTTAGATTGTGATAAATCTACCTCTTAGCCTAAAATTTTAAATATTTTTTTATTTTGAAATTAATTGGTTAATGAAGATTTGAGCCTTGGCATTTAAAGATTAAAGATTTTTTCCCATTTCTCCGATATTCGTCTTTTTCTTGATTTAGAATAGCAAGGACGAATTTTTTTATTGAGTTTAAGGATTGGGACTATTTTTAAATCTATAGTCTTGTTGTTTCTAGAAATAGTATTGGAATTTATAAGCGAAACATCGCAATTATGTTGGCGATTTCATGGAATAATAAGATAAATATAACTGATAAATTGGAAAGAAAATTTGATAATAAATCAGAAGAAAACAATTTCGAGTATTTGAAACTGAGTTTCGCGTAGTTAATCATTACTTATAATTTCACACACTTAATTTTTTGAATATATATGTATGCATACATACGATGTATTAATACATCGATGAGGTAATACTCATTTTGTGATTTGTAGTTATGGCAGAAAAAGAAGTTTTGGATGTGGATCACATAATCATTTGTTTAATTTTAAAAACAGTAAAGTTATTTTGAGCATGCGCTTCACTCAAGAACAAAAATACAAAACAGTTAATTATTCAAATTCCACATTTAAGTATGCAAGAAAAAGCAGGGGGAAACGTGATTTAAAAAATATAATCATGTGTTTAAGTGAAGAGAAATATTAGTTATTTATAGAAATTCTACCATTGTTTTAGGGGAAAGTTTAACTGCTTCGTAAGGCACGTGTAAGTTATTATGATACCCTTTTACTAAGAATCGCCAATGAATCTGTCAAAATATAGATTTAATCCTTTAATGCTCAATAAAATAAAACACGTTTCAAAATAGTGTATATTTGGAATTATGATTTAGAGAAAAATATATAAGATTAAACTTTTTAAGAAAAAAACATTAAGTTTTTACTCATACACATGCACAGTTTTTTTATACGAAATCAGTTACACTCTATATTATTTACTAGAATTTGTCTTTATTCTTCAAAGATTTTAGATATTGATGTTTTTGTATACTTCAGTCTTAATAAATTTAAAATGTAAAATCACCTATTATCAGCCCATTAGTAATAGTTTTTTATTAAAATTTGTGAAAACATTTAGCCCTAAACTCAGGACTGGTTGTATAAAGGCTGTTTCGAAGAATAAGTAAATCTTTGAAAAAATACGTTTTCGCAAGAAACTTTACAAAGAAAAAAAAAAAAAAAAAAAAAAAAAAAAAAAAATACAAAGACAAATCGACGGTTTTACACAAAAAACTATTAAAACAGATTATTAGCATTAATGAAAAAACGCACTCGTTATGAACAAGTTTTACGGCGCTGTAGAAGCGACTCTCTAGAAGAGTTCCATTGACAGGATTTTAGGCAAAATATTTCCGTCTTATAGCAGGCAACGCACAAGCAGACTGGGAACACTTCTAACTTATTTTTGAAATCTATATTTAACTTTATACACCCTCACGGATATGTTTAGAAGGATTGATTCCAGAGACTTCTTGATCGTTCATTGGCAGTATAATATGTCAACAAAGGCGATAAAGTAACCAATCTGGTAACCCTGCTGATATCCTCTCGGGTTGCAATAATCTTATTCAAGTTTATGCCGGCAAGGGTACTTCCCTATAAAACTATTTTTCCCACAAGCAGTGTATCATTGCAGGGCAAACAGCATACTTCGTGTGTTTCAATATTTTCGCCAAAAACAGTTAATGAACCGGCTGAGCGAAGCGTATATGTACCCTCATAGCATTTAAGAGGTTACATCGTCATTGTAATAATTTGTAATACCTAAAGCAACATTAGTTCATGTGAATTGACCATTTTTGTTTTTGACATCAGTGATTTAGATTAGCTTTGGCTATATTTCTAACTTAGAAATTCATCTTTTTTTTTTGTATTTTCTAATGCAAATGTAATATTTATTAAAAAAATTAATTAACTCGATACTCATGAATTCATCTCCTTAGTTTTGATTTACGTATTCAGCTTTTAGTTGTAATCAACGTAATTAAATAATGCATAGTATTCAATTTATAGAGATGGTAAAAAGTTTCGCATAATCAGTAGTACTAGAATACTGTTGTACGTATTAAACGTCAACTTTCAAATCTGTGGTTTTCCTTATCTTAATGTTCGAGTCTGATTCATTATGTGTCATGCATTCATCACGTGATAAATGGTAGAAATGCACAATTTACTATGATCGTAATCTAACTAATGGTTATAGTGTTAATAATTAATACTTCAACTATCAACCCATTATGAACTTCATTAATTGACGTTTGAGTCAATGTTGAGTTCATGTGTGCGGAATAGACGATCGAAACATATGGATCAGATGATGTATTACAAATTCCATTTTATCATATAAATACTATATTCATTATTAAGTTACACTCACACTGGCAGTAATAATCTGTTCATACTAATGACGCAGAACCTATCTCAGTAAAGTAAGGATCTCATAATATTTTACCCGAAAATGCAATTTATGATGAAATTTATTGGTATAATTTGCTATTAACTTTTTTTCATCGATCATACAAGGGGTGATCAAATGAAAAGGTACGAAACGACATAAAAATGAAACAGTTAAATATTTGCATATTCCGCCAAGGGAGAATGTAGCGAGACATCTCGGGATGCCATTGGAGACTCTGACTGGGATCGGATCATACGCGGGTGCCCGCATGCGCAGGAGAGAGCAAAGGCTCTTATAAAAAGCGGCGTCCAAATGATGCGAGCACAGAATTACTCGAGCACAGAAAAAGCATTAACTCCGATGTGTACTGTGAGACACTCCGACGCCTACGCAGGTCCATCAAGAACAAAAGACCGGGCTGCTCACGGAGGTGTGGTTCTGCTCCATGATAACGCGCGTCCACACGTCTCCAGAGTCACACAAATGGAACTGGACAAGTTCCGATGGAGACATTGGACCATCCGTCCTACAGTCCGGACATGTCACCTGCGATTTCCATGTGTTTGTCCACTGAAGAAACACCTGAAAGGAAAGCGCTTCAACTCGGACGACGTACTCAAGGACACTGTGAAGGACTGGGTCTCGTCACAGCACAGGAATTCTGGAACAAGGAATCCTGCGGCTTGTTCATCAGTGGGATTGTTATGCTCAGTCCTATGGTGTATATTTTGAATAAAGTCTATATTTGTACCCACCGTGTCGTTTCGTACCTTTTCATTTGATCACCCCTTGTAAAATAATGTTTAACTTTATAAAAATCCACATAATATAATTTTCCAGTTATAAACACATTTATTTAGGAATGTTTTATATTAACCTATTAAAATGTTTTCCTTCAGATTTACTTCTCTGATAAAAACTATTTATTCAATTCCTACTATTAGCTCACTCTCTATATATATTCATTTATATATATCTTGATCAAGTTTCATTCGATAATAAAATACTTTCTATTCATCCAATCAAGTTCAAATAACTTTTTAAAACTTGTAGTGATGTAATACAGTTTTTTCAAATATATTATTCGTTAATTACCGGTTTTCGACGCTAACTTAGATTCATCTCCTTTGTTGTAACAAGTAACTGTTAAAACAATGACAAAAGTTTGTGTCGGAAACCGGTTTTTCAGCCAAACTATCCAAACTGGGTGTGCATTGTTACAACAATGAAGACAAATCATGCTCTTTTTCCATTTAATAATAATTCACAAAATTTACTTCTTTAAAAAACTTTAAATTATGATGATTATACTAATACAGTTGACTCTCGATAATTCGAAGTTGTATAGGGACCAGTGATACTCTTTGTCTTATCAAGAGTTTGAATTATCAGAGGGTAGGAATAAACTTCCAAAATACACAAAGATAATTTTTCAACACATTTAAATTCGAAACTATGTAATAAAACAAAATATATGTATGTATGTATAAAATTATTTTAATGTATTTTTAAAAAGTACATATTATGTACAGTATAAATATTATATAAAAGTTAAAAGTCTTGTATTTAAATAATACATTTATACATTAAAAACAATTATTAAAAGAATACACATAATGTACATAATTAATCTTTTTTGACGAAAAAAATCTGTTATCTTTAAAAATATGTTAAATCTATTATCGGTTCCCTCAGACACTGTCCTCAACACCATTGGTTCTTCAAGGCAGAATCCAGTCCGGGTCCATGCCCTATTTGGTGCCACATGCCATAAGTCCCACAGATGAGTCATAAATCACCATGTCACTTTGACGCAAAATATACAATCCTACGCATCTCTTCTTCACAATAGCGGACCACCCTTTCTGAATACATGTGTAGCAAAGCCTCGTGTATATAAAACGAAAGATATGGATGGCTGACAACAGGTGGTGCTGCTCTTCTGTTCCACTTGAAGAAGGAAAGCAAAAAAAAATTGTATTTTTGTTTGAGGAACCAGAAAACACACAGAAGGTATGACAGGCTGATGATCATTAAAGGGACTACATTACAGAGGAGACACGCAGAGACAAGGCAGTACAAAACATGTAAGCTCCAACCTGTTTGCTACAGGACTATGCTTGATAGTGAGTGTTCGAATTGTCGAGAGCTATGTAAGATGACTTCGAATTATCGCGTAATGTAGTCTGGCCAGCCACAGATATTACTTCGAAATATTGAGTGTACCGAAATGTATTGTCTTAGTTCGAAATATCAAGAGTTTTTTTAGGGGCTAAGCAAATACTTTGAATTAGTGAGAGGTTCGTATTATCGAAGGTTAACGAAAGTCGACTGTATATACTCTGCTAAATTCGTTTTTTATTTAAAAGATATAAAAATATTTTGGTTATGAATTTTTTAATTGAATTTCTTTTGATAGTTTTGTACAGTCATGCAATTGGGACAAAACAAATATGAAATTATCATTTAGAGAAATGGGGTAAGATAATAACTGCCAAAGCCTAAAAATAAATCATATTGTTTGTAATAAAATAAAAAAATACAATTGGAATTAATGCACAAAAATAATAAAAAAAAGTTTTTACTTTTTGTACTACCATATGTCTAATTGACGTATAACGCCATTTTAGTTCCAAACTATTTAATATTTACAAAAATAATCTAATTTTTAGATATCTTTTTTTAAGTAAAATCCAAATGCTCTCAAAACTGTTTTATTTTTTTCATAAAAATTTATCTTTTTATAGATGGTTGGTCTGAAATGACAATGACTTTATTTCATAGTTTTCACAGAAGACAATAGATAGGTTTGCAATACTTTTTTGCTATGTTTTCATTTACAAATTCTGCAAAAGTTGCTTTGTATGGTACTTTTTTTTCTCTTAGAAATTTTAAAAAAAACATGAATCACTCTCTTTTTTTTTCCTTCAAAAATAGTGTGACAAGTTAAATGTTTTTACTATTAAAAAAGATAATTAATTTTGTAATCCAATTTTTTTTTCATTTTTTGTCAAGAGTAATGGATAATTAATTGATTATTTATGGAGTGAGTGATTAAATATTAACACCACACTCTTCAGTTACTCTGGTCTTTTGCGACAGACCTCGTAATTTCGAACTATGGTGAGGACGACACCAGAGATGAGACCACCCTCTTCCATAACTTCTTCATAAACAGGAGGACGTTTGAGCCTCGACATATTTAGCATGCATCAGCCTTTCTGCTCTCGGCAGGTCATCAGCTGTACTAGACTCGAACTCATGACACGCCTGCTACGAATCCGTCACCTTGACCACTAGGCTATTGATTATTTAGTAACGATACAACTTGAAACTACATGCGAGCTATTGGCAAATGATCTCTCAATTTTAAAGTACAGTCACGTGATGAAAATGACACTTGAGTGAGCATCATATACCACAAACCACAACGCTAAATAAGTGTAAGGATTTTGAATCTCCACAGATTTAACACCACTTTTCTCCACAGTTGAGCTTCCGACATACTAGGACTAGAATACACGAATCGAAAACAACACAAAAATAGCCAACCATGATTTTGTGCCAGGTCACTCACCTATAAGGCCGCAGTAATCCAGAGGTCCTGGTCACGAGCTCGTGTTAGTTATGTCACGAATCCAAGTTCTAGTGCTCCTGAACATCCGTGGCCACGGTAGCCTAGTGGCTAAGGTAACGGACTCGTGGCAGGTGTTTCATGAGTTCGAGCCTAGTGCCGCTGAAGACACGCCGTGTAGGGGAGAGATGCACGTTAAATCTGTCGAGAGCTCAAACATCCTTCCGTTGGTGTCGTGTGGTAGTTGTGCTCACGGTAGCCAAGTGGTCAAGGCATTGGATCATGGCTAGCGTGTCGTGAGTTCAAGCCCAGCACCACTGAAGACCCGCCGTGTAGGGGCGATGCACGTTAAATCTGACGAGAGCTCAAATGTCCTCCCATTGGTGTGGTAGTTAGGAGAGCGAGGTGCCAGCTCTCTCAGGTGTCGTTCTCGTCACTTGACCATGGTTCAAAATTACGAAGTCCGTCGCAAAAAAGCCCTCGTGTAACTGAACAGTGTGACGTTAATACTCACTCACTTGCCCCCGAAGATCTACCGTATAGAGAAGCTGATGTACGTTAAATCTGTCGATGCTCAAAGTGTTCCTTTTTGGCACGGTGTGGTAGTTGGCAGAGAAGGTTGCCAGAGCTAATGTCCCGTCTTCGTTATATACTTGGCCTTTACCTTAAATTACTTTCTTTAAACGGGACAAATTAAAAGGAAAAAGTATTAACAAGAAGTTGATGCTGCAACTGTAAACAATAATCGGAAAAAAAAAATTTATTATAATTATTATTATTTTATGTTTTCTACCTCCCCTTGGATCTGTACGGTGCCTTATTGAATAATATTATTATTTTTGATGTGTTTGTAAGCGCATGCTGGAATATACACTAAATAATGCTTTCCTTCATTATTGTTATTATTGCTTTGTATATTTGTATTATGTATACGTATGTATATCGTGCAGTTAGCTTTGAACTTGTATTATGCTATTTTACTGTCTTCTGCTGTTTTAAATGTGAACTTTGATTTTTTTAAATAAAGACTGGACGTGAGGGGGGTTGTTTCCCGAGGGATTGGTTTGTAGCTCTAAAACCTCATGAGTGAGCCCTGTTCCTTTGGGCATCGTGCCAATAGCCCTCATGTTCCGTTATAGTGCGACTTTAACAAACACTCAATTCCCCAGCTACAACGGTTATTCATAGTTGAGAAAACATTTAATTTATCCATTTCCTTTTTAAAGAGTTTTTTTTTTATTTGAAAGAATAGAGTCATGATTGGCGTGCCATGAGTTCGAACCCAGTACCATTGAAGACCCCTTCCCTGTAGAGGGGACCAATCCAGGTTAAATCTCTCTTGGTTAAGAGGTCCTCCCCTTGGTGTGGTGTGGAAGTTTATAGAGGAGGTACCAACTCGGATGTCATCCTCGTCACTTGACCACGGTTCAAAATTATGAGGTCTGTCACCAATAGCATACGTGCAATTTTATAGTACGACGTTTATTTTACTTTCACTCACTCGAAGAGCACAAAGAATATGTTCCCAATTTATCTTACCATAAATACTTTTAAAAAATTCTCTTATTTCTAATGGTCTGCGAAATGGTATTTTACCATTACAGTCCTAGTTCATTCTCGGAAGCTGGTATCTCTTTTTAGTGTGGCATCGTATAGGCGGATACCAATCGCCGCAGGTAATTTTGACCCCCAGTTTCCTCCCTAGAGGGAGGCACCCGAGCTCTGACAGGGCAAACCTGTACTAGGATTTAATTTTACCGAGAAGGCCCATGCCAAACAGACACTCCAGGGATATTTATATGCCGTATATTCATACGACATAGCCACTGTCGATTTTCTGCAGCATGAAAATCCACCGCCTTGGGCCGGGGTCGAGTCCGCAACTTTGGGTGCAGAAGGCCAGTGACAAACCAACCACGCCACCCAGCCGACTTTATTTAAATATTATCTTCATTAATTACTTCTTATTTTACAAATCCCTTTTCAAACAATTTAAATTTCTTAAGTAAATGTGTTTTAATCAAAAAATTTTATTTACTTTTTAAAATTTATTCCAATATTTATTCAACTTTTCAATGCTCGACACATTTTTCTGTATTTTATACACTGTTGACCGAAAACCTTCAATTTTATTTCATGCCCCGCAAATAAAACCTACAACTTCTCTCCGTAAACAGAAACTACCGTCACCAATGCACATTTTCCTCTTCAAACAAATTCCGAAGAGAAAAACCATATTCTCCAAAATCATTCTTTCGTGTCTACATTTGAAACTCCATTTTTATTCCAAAGCATTCACAGCGCTTAAAAAATACGGATATAAAACAGCCGTTTCTTTCCCCCCCCCCCCCCTTTTTGACTTTTTTTCCATTCTACGTACTCCAAGAAGTTGTTGACTCTCCAGAAGCTGCCTCTAGTATAATATTCCGTCTTCCATTAGCGGCCTCTGAATCCACGTGCTGACGTAGAGAAAGGAAATAGCGATAGTTGTGGAGTTTAGATCGTAATCGATTACTCTTGCAGAATGTGTGTGCGGAGAAATATATTTCGAGGGATTTGTTCGAGGATGAAATGGGAAGTTTTGGTTTGAACATTGGGTCCAGCGTTTAGTGACGTCATAGTTTGGATTTGATATCGATATTTATTTCGTTAGAAATTTGTCAAATGCGTATCTGTTGAAGGTGAATTCTTAAGATATTCTTTCAAAACATTTTTGTTTTTTGATTGGGTCACTATTACCGAAACAATAATAACAATTAAAATGCCTTTAAAAATATTTTCAAATGGGGCGTCGCACTGGTATTTTAAACCTTTGCAGGCCTAGTACATTCCCCAGGAGCTGGTATCACATTTTAGCGCTGCAACATATAGGTGATACCAATTACAGCAAGTAATTGTGACGCCCAGTTTCCTCCATAGAGAAGGCACCTGAGTGAGCTCTTGACAATGCGAACCTGTACTAGGATTTAATTTTGCCTAGAGCATCCAAGCTAAACAGACACTCTAGGGATCTTTTACATGCTGCATAATAATACGACAAGGCCACTGTCAATTTTCTGCAGCATGAAAATCCACCGACTTGGGCCGGTGTCGAACCCGTAACCTTGGGTGCAGAAGGCCAGTGACAAACCAACCACGTCACCCAGCCGGTTGCCTTTAAAATATTGAACCGCGATAAATTTGTAAAGGGAGTATTCACGCGAGTTTTCTCCAAATTAACCATATAACCAGTGGCGTAACGGAGAACATTGGGCCCCCTGCAAAGTCAGAATCGGGCCTTCAAGTTGGAATTTACAAAGGGTAGGTACTTGGCTGCATCAGGCGTTTAACATTGTTTTATAAATGAGCTGTAGTAATAGTTGTTAGTTGATGTTAATAGTAAGTGAGTGAATATTGACGTCATATTATTCAGTTACTCTAAGGCTTTTGATGACGGACCTCGTAATTTCAAATTATGGTCAAGTGACGAGCACGACTTCAGCTGGCAACCTCTCTCCGAACTTCCACACCACACCAACGGGGGGATGTTTGAACATCAACGTTTTTAACGTGCAAGTTAACCTCTAACTTCTATTTAAATAATGCTTGCAATACCTGTACTCTTGTAAAGTCGAAGTCCTACTGTTGAGGCCTTGAACGCTTATACTTGACGGGATCAAATCTGATCCGATTGATACTCACTGGGAAATCTTCAATGCACATTTTTATAAACTTCGATCCTCAATGCAATAACTCGCGATCCTCCACTCACTGACACCTAAAACTCGTGAGAATACAGAATTTATATAATAAACTTAATTTGCATAATCACGTTTTCTTACCTTCGGTGAAAGTTGGTTGAGTAAAATATTTCTCTAAAAGAGTCCGCAAGGAGTTAGTAGAAGGAACCGTATAGATCCGTCACAGCTTCACGCGCGAAAAAAAAATGACAACTTTACGCGCGAAAAAAAATGACCTCAGCTTCACGCGCAGGGTATCTCATGCCCAAGGGTGTTTATATTCTGTTTTTACAGTAAAATTTGTATAAAAAGGTGAAAAAGGAAGAAAAGTTGGAAATACGATATGTTTATTACACTTTTCACACGTAAATTTAGTTATTCTGTACTTTTTATTAGGGCATTCAGTACATTGTTTATGCACTCTTTTAGTCTTCGTCCCGAACGAGTGCGATGTTTTCACTGGATCTTAATTTTTTTTTTTAATTTCGTCGAAGCATTACTTGCTGGTTCTACATTCTTCTGTTAATCGAAATAAAAAACACTTCAAAAATCAGCGTCTGGTTCAAAGTTTAGTGGGTAGCTTAACAAAATAATTTGCACATTTATTGTCGCAACGTTCAACAACACAGAAAAATATTGTCATAAGCTACTGATTACATTTTCTAGCCATTGAATATGATGTGGTTATTTTATCAAAGACGATAATTGCTCCCTCAGTTAAATTATCTGGATAGATTTCAGTAGAGAAATCATACTTGCTATTATACTCTTCATCATTCGATTATTCCTCATCATCTCCGCAAAGAGTCTTTCTTTTTCGGAAAATACTATTTTACTACATCTATTAAATACTGTATCTATTAAATTACTTAAATATCACATTTCTTCATCATAACTACAATAATACGCTACCGCATACGAAAGATTTTAAAGCGTATTCCTGCATTTAGAATTGTAACGGCGCGATTCACGCGCAGGGTATGACATACCCGAAAAGGCAGTATCCAAAAAATATACCTTTAGAATTCACCTATAAGCTAAGGCCCCTCAAAGGAAATGACATCGAAGTCAGCTACACGAGAAACTATTCATTTTCTGAAAAAGGTTTAGATGGAGTTTTGAAAAAAGTTAGGTGGTGGGTATGCCCTGCGCGTGAAGTGCCGGGTTAATGTCGAAATCTTATACAAATGTGAAGGGCCATGGTAGCCTAGTGGTCAAGGTAATGGCTGGCGTGTTATGAGTTTGAGCCCAGTAACACTGAAGACCCGCCGTGTAGGGGAATGATGCACATTAAATCTGTCGAGAGCTCAAACGTCTTGCTCGATTCCTCTGGGCATTCATCATCATCATCCCGTTCGTGTGGTAGTCATAACGCACATTTCCTGTTGACGATAAGCCACACATTCATTCGTGTTTCCTTTCGCGTTCTAATGATTTCATAACTATTTTTGGTGTTTATTTTTACTTTCCCTTGCCAATATGGCATCGTCGTTGGATTTCAACGAAAGTGATACTGAATGAGAATATTTGCCTCAACCGATTAATATGACAATGGCTCTGATACAATTTATCTATTTGTGATGAAGAGATGAAACACAAAAAGATAAATAAACTTATGTAACGAATGTGACAAATCTTTTTGTTCCAAGGCACATTTCGAGCAATTTGACAAAGATCTGTAATTTGGATTCTAATTTTACTATTTTTTCAAATTTTTGTACCCCAGACATTTAGTAACTTAGTTTTCGTAATGTTACACTATCCCAATAAAAGGAAATCCATCTTATAATGTATCCTGCACTGGTTACACTGGTGTTGTACACCTAAATAAGACATGTATTCACACGTGGTTACAATGGGATTTTAAACAATACATAGCATGTATCCACTAGTGGATACATGGGACGCAGGGAGTTATATAAATAAGTTCAAATAATTTCTCTTGGGATTCTTTTATATTTTTATAGATTTTATATTCTTTTATTAGTGATTTGATTTGCTGGAATTTAATAATGATAAAATTTTTTTAAAAAAACCCTTCTAAAATATTTACACAATTTAAAAAAAAGATGATAAGACAAGTAAAAATGAAGTTATTCAATAAACGTAAGGATAACAAAAAGTTACCAGATGATTGCTTTCATTATCAAATTAACAATTTAAAGCTAAGTTGATTCCTTGTATTGCTTCGATATATTCAAAAATAACGTCTGGATAGTAATATATTTTATGTCGCACTAAACCAACTTGAAGTTAAAATGAAAGTTTTATAACATTTTCTAAATATTATATAATTAATTTCAAATAAATTATATGGGTGTTACTTTCCAACTCTTTAGTGGTAGATAAAAAACTCTTTAAAACTTCTAGGACCTCCCTACTAAAATAATGAAATTCCTCTCCAAAAAGGCTATATCCATTAAGGTTTATGTATTCCTCCTTAATGAAAATCTTATAGGGCATTGTTTTGAGTAAAAATTTCTATTACTTCTCATTCATTGTCTTTCTCAACATTAAAGTAAGTTTGAAAAAATGCGCGATTATTATGTACGGGATGTAGCATTTTGTATCCAGACCTAAAAAAGGAGCCTAGAGTTGGTTTGTTGAGTCGAACATTTCTTTCTTTTTTTTCCTTCATAACAAATATATCGGCTTTTAGTGAATGTATTCACATAATGATAATGAACTTTGATCGTATTTCTCTCTAAAAGTTTTATTCCGTGGCAATTTAGAGATTTAAATTGAAGAATTTAAAGACCCATAACATCTCTTGCATTTTATATGGTTGGATCAAATTACAAACTCGGGAGCTTTAATCAAACAGCGGTGATTTATTATACCAAATTTAAATTTAGAATAAATTATTTTTCTGAGTACTTATGGTAATTTTACTAAACAATACTAATTGGCTACATCAGTGGCGCACGAGGGATAAGAGAGGGCCTTGGGTCCAGACCCCCCCCAAAACCCTTGATTCTTTTTTCGATTGATTATAATCCTTTTTATATAGTACGTAAATTGTTATTAATAATTAATTTTATTAATTAATGCTAATTATTTAATCAACAATTAATTTTTTGTTGGTTTTTTGTTCCTGAAAATCGACAAAATCAAAAGAATATGTCCGGCGGCGTATTGGAGCATGATACGAGAATGGTGAATTTTCGACCCTGGACCCCCTCCCCCCGCCTTTGAAAAATTTCTGTGTGCTCCAATGGGATACATGCATCAGTGAGTGAGTGAGAGTTATATTGACGTTGCAAAAGCAGCACAAGAGCTATTGGTGACGCCCCTCGTAATTTTGATTCATGATCAAGTGACGATGATGGCACCTTAGCTGGCATTCTCCTTTCCTAATTTCATACCACACTAACGGGAGGACGTTTGAGTCTTGACAGATTTAACGTGCAACGTGCCGCTGTACACGGCAGGTCTTCAGCGCCACTAGTGTTGAACTTACATACATCAGAAAGTATAAGTTATTAAAAATATTAATAATTTTATGTATATACTAGCCGTTACCCTCTCACTTCGTTGGGCATTTCATGTTGTTGTAAGACTATATATTGTTTTTAAGTATCTAAATCCAAGCATTGAGCTTTCGTTTGTACCGGAAAACATTCATATAGTCCTCGCCTCTTGTTTTAAAAAGAACGGGACTGGGAAAGTCTGAAGTATAATTATCTCTTGCGCCCCGTAATCCTTTCCAAGGGTCCGCCCCTTAATCTTCAAAATTTGTTCTTATTGGATCTCTATTCAACAAAATAGACATGAATCCCAGATTTCAAGCAACACAATAACAATAATATAATAATTAGAATAATGAAGTATGATCAGTATTAGATTTATAATACTTAAAACTTTGTAGGTTACTGCAAATCACCATTTTTAAGATTTACTTTGTAAAAAATTGTACAAAAATAACTTGACTTAAAAAAACATATGAATACAGCAATTGCATTCTTCATGCTCAAATGTAGCATGATACCAATTTTCATAGGTATCGGTCAATTAATATAAAAGTTGGTATGCTGCAACATCGCCTGGTGGGGAGCTGCAACAAAGTGAATAGCGAAACTGAATTCTCCCTGAAAAAAATACATATACATGTCAATTTTCAAGGTGATTGGTTGAACAGTGCAGAAGTTGATATGCTGTAGCACCATCTTCAGGTAAGCTGCAAAAAAGAGGTAAGCTACAAAAACCTTCGCCACAAAAAAATACATATACATGCCCATTTTCATAGTGATCGGTTGAACGGTATTGGAGTGAAGCGATGCCTATACACGGACATCAATATATATATATATATAAGGGTTGGATCAGAAAAAAATATTGCAAATCGAATAAAGAAATATTTATTAACAATAGACAGAAAATACAAAAGGAAATTAAGCGGCATACATGAATATCACATTTCGACATAAACCCAAAAACTATTTAGGAATTTGTCAAAACTCAGAACCAACTTGTTTAATTCGTCTTGATAGAAATCAGGTCCCTGTCATTGAGCCAGGCCTCGGCGGATGCTTTCACAGCACTGTCTTGTAATATCGCAGCACATAAGAAACGATATGCTGCACATTACCATAGCTCAGTCCCAACTCTGACGAGATTTCACTCACAGTTACCCGTCGATCATTTTAAATAATTTTTTCAATCCGTGCCGTGTTGATTTCTGTCGTTGAATATCTTGGCCGGCCGCTCCCTGCCATGTTTAGGTTTTCCACATCCTGTCCGCCTGATTGAAAAAAGTAGCATCATTTCGCTACATGTTGTCTGCTCATTGCTTCTTCACCATAAACTTCCACCATTTGGTTATGAATGTCAGTTGCGGGCACATTCTTTGCATATAAAAATTGAATCACGCCTCACACTTCAAACGAGACCAATTTCCTAAGCTCTTGTCATTTCAATCATCTTGAACCGTCTGCGAACTTGCACTACTTACCCGAAAACCAACGTATGACAAATAGCGCCATTATACACGCATGTCCATAAATTAAGGATAATTCAGAATCACACAGAAATTGAACTCTAAAATAAAAATTTCACCTGTAGAATTATCACACACATCTTGAAGAAGAATATGCAAATTACAGGAAACCTACCAGATAGCACGGATAGCACGTCACAATGACGAGAGTGTAAGAGAGGGGTATATAAGGAATGGTGGCAAAGAAGTAAAATTGTTCACAAGCGCTTTAAAAGCCTTTCAGTGCAATGACCGCATACTTATGGCACAAAGGAAGCATTTGGATGATTTTTTACATGGTAGAATTATCGGATGACTGGAATATCTACGTACCCAGCTGGAAGTATCCGAGGAACTTGGAATCACCCAGAGTGTCATCTCCAGGCTTTGGCAACGATTCCAAGATGATGGTAATGTGAGTTAATGTTACAGCACAGGTCGCCCCCGAGTTACAACGCCGAATGAGGACCGGTATTTGGCAGTTACTGACGAAAGAAACAGACGGAGCATAGCATCAGACCTAACTCGTCAGCTCTCTTCAGCTACCGGTACGACAGTTTTAAGGCAGACCGTGTACAGACGCTTAGGGCACATTGGTCTATATGCTCGTAGCCCTGTCAGATGTGTTCCCCTTACCTCAACTTACTGTCGCCTGCGATTAACCTGGAGTAGAGAGCATGCATTGTGGACACCGCAACAGTGGTCTTGTGTAATGTTTTCCGACGAGTCAGGTTTAGTTTGCAGTCTGATTCTCGCCGGACTTTCATATGGAGAGCGCCAGGTACCCGTTACCACCAAGAGAACACCATTAAACGACACCGTTACGGTGGTGCAGGATGGCTCGTTTGGGGAGGAATTATTCTTGGTTCCAGAACTGACCTGCATGTTCAGAGTGTAACGATGACAGGCCACATCTATCGGGATGTCACTTTGTAACAACATGTACGTTTGTTTCGGGGCTCCATGGGGGCTGAATTTCTGTTTATGGATGACAACGCCCGTTCTCACCATGCAAAAATTGTAAACGAATACCTTCAATCGGAGGATATCACCCGTATGGATTGGCCAGCATACTCACCGGACTTGAATCCAATAAAGCATGCGTGGAATATGCATGGCCGACGAATTGCAGCCCGTCAACCCCCTCCCACCTGTCTACCGGAACTTCGGAGGGCATTGCTTGATGAGTGGTGTAATATTCCCCAAGATCAGATTGATAATTTGCTACTCAGCATGCGTAGGCGTTGTAAGGCCTGTATTGCATCGTCCGGGAGACATACTCCGTATTAATCATCATACTAACCATGTTATACTGTTTTTTGTAAATAGGTTATTTTTTTAAATTTGCTCCAGGGAGTAAAAATTGCAATTTTTATTAATTATGTCAAACATATAGCATCTTTTTTGCTCTTTACCTTTTGTTTAATAAATAGACTTTACAAATAAGTCAAATCTGTTTTGTTTCTGTCTCTTTCTTTGCCTGAACTTCCTTATCCTTAATTTATGGACATGAGTGTGTATATATATATATATATATATATATATAGAGAGAGAGAGAGAGAGAGAGAGAGAGAGGGCATATACTCGTAGCCCTCGTGCTGCTTTAACCTCAGCATTAATAATCACTTATTTAAAATAATTTTAAGACAATACAAATTCTAAGCACTGTGAAGAAACTTACAAATCATATTAATGCATTGGACTTGATACTACAAATTTCAAATCAAAACAAATACTTTTTAATAATCTTCCACACAGAGAAAATTTTCTAACATTTTTGACACAACTCAAATTTTATAAATATTAATACAGGATTGCTGGAGATTTAATGCAAAAGCGACTTAATAACTATCTTATTTTAGATTTAAGTGACGTTCTGGTTATTTTAATACTGTTTTTAATTCAATTCTCCTCATCACCATTACTATAAAACACTCTTGAAGTAACATCGAAAAAAGTTTGTTTTTTTAAAAGAAAAAAAATGCTTTTTAAGAGCTTTTTCAGAATGACTTATCACCACTTCAAATATTACCATGTAACCTAAATTTTGCACGATACATATTCTTTCAAATTATTTTTGTCATCCCTTTTTCAAGATTTCTTTGGGATTTTTTTGTGTTTACGTGTGTGGAGAGGGGGAAATTTATACTTTGCATTAAATTTGTGACTGTTAAGTAATGTATGGCAGAATTCCAAATCACACAGATTTGTGGCAAATTTGTGAATGTCATTTTGCTAGTCTAGACTCACTAACATTATGTTATTTACTTTTGAGAGACTTTTTGCATTTGTATTGTAATGCTTTTCGATTTCTTTTCATAAAAAGATAACGTGACTTTTGATATTTTGAAATATTTTTGGAGAATTTTCATTAAGTTCACTAATGTCGTTCCATGTAATAAGTTTAAAATGCAGCTTCATTGTCCATAATTATTTTTATCATTGTAATGTCTGATGAAATTAACTGACTGATTTTTTCAGATGCATGTATTTTATTTTTAGATAAAGGAATATATATTAGGAATAATATACACTAGGGATTAGGAAAAATATACACTAAAAATTATTTTTGAAAATAGTTATGTTCTTCCAAAAGCCATAATAAAAAGAATGCGCAAAAAATACATACTTTAAGAGGGTTACGCAAAACAAACTAACTCAAAACCATAAAAGAATATTAATAAATAATATTCTTAAGCTGTTTTTTTTTAATTGTAAATATAATTCGAAAAACAGCCTAAGAATTATAAAATATTACATATATCAGTGTTATAAGTGTTTTGACAATTGCACATTTATATTTGTATATTAAACAACGTTTATGTGTATAAAATAACTCATTCATATACTTAACACTACTAACAAATTCATGAATCGCCCATCCGGTATAGTGGTTAGTGACACTGACTGCTATGCCATTGGGCCTGGGTTGGAATCCAGGAGAAGACATGGGTGTTTGTAAATGTTTGTGCCTTTGCGGCAGGGGGGGGGGTACTCTAAATAACTGTCGAGCCTCTAGTCCACCCGTGAGGTTGGTGGAAGGGGATGAAAGGTGGGAGACCCCTGATCACCTCTAAGGTGTTTTTCCGCAAAATTGTAGTGGAACCAAGCCAAAATGTTCTTTCCCCTGTATGTTGTTCAACGTTACGGCTAACGACAGGCGTACATCTAGCCTCGATCTGAAACCGTCAGACTGGTGGCATCAGTAACAACAATAATTTATGCATGTTTCAGTTACTAACATGTAGACGAGTGGTCATAATCACGAAATTATGACCGGTCACGAGTTTAAGATCTGATCTTACAAAAGACCTACCATGTAGAAAGACTGAATGTCCATTTAATCTGTCGAGGGCCAAAGTCCTAGCGTTGTTGTGGTGCGGTAGTTTGGGGAAGAGTGTGCTATAGCTCATATGTCATCATCGTCACTTGACCGAGACTCAGAACTATGAAGGCAATTCCCAAAAGCTCTTGCTTTGATTTAGAATGTGGTGTTGATAAAGTGTATATAGCTTCATGATATGACGTTAATAATCACTCGCTCACTCAAGCGACACTATTAAAAATAAAATCAATTAATACCCAGAATTAATAAAGGAGAGTATATAAATTACCTGGAAAAGAGTCGTAAGAAATACCAGATATTATATTAATTTTTTTCGGTACCTTATAATGTACCCATATACGAAGAAATGAGGCAAAATCACAGTCTCCACGAGAAAAATCTTTCACATCTACTGTGCTTGAATCGGTTTTATAAAGTAAGTTTTTTTTTTCTCTTGGATATTTTATCTCTCCAATTTTACCGTAGATTCTTAATTATTCTTAAATATATAAATTTTCGTAAAAAAAAGTTAATCGACTTAAATGTAGCATATTTTTTGTTTTATTTTGATGTGTATTTTAAATTATTCCAACAAATAATCTAGACTTGAAAAAGGGAAATCATACGAAAGCATACCAAAATAAAAATAATTAATTGTATGCTTACAAATTCAAGATTTCTGGTATATTAAACCATTAATGCTCATAACTTTGCTTCAATATCTTTAATAAATAATATTTTTCTTCAAATCCGGATAAAGCATAAAAAATGGAGCATACTTTGGCCAACTACTAATCAAAAACTGTAATGCTTAAATCATATAAAATCAAAAAAGTTTACTTGCTTCGTATGCAATAAGCATTATCAAGAAGACCAATGCCATTATATAAATATGAAAGCAAAAATCTTTAAAATATCAGCTTGAATTCATTAAAATTTCTATTATCTCATTAGTATATTCAATAAAACAAATTATTACCATTATTACAAATTTAATGTTTTAAAATCAAATCATATAAGTCAATATTGCATTAATGGATAGATTGCTTAGGTGATTATAATTGCTTACAGTCCTTTTAATTTAGACTCACATCCAAAATGAAGAAACTGCTAAAAATGGAACTAACTAAAATGCGTTTTACAGTTTAAGTGAATTTTCTCATTAATCGACAAAAGTAAATAGCCTTACTAACAATATCCATTAGCATTATTAATAATATTATTAATATATTGATCTATTATTTAAGTCCATTAATTGCTTACAGTCCTTTCAGTTCAGATTATATAAAATTTATAATGAAGGATTTGGGTAAACGGATTTCACTAAAGTGCCATTACAGTTTAACTGAATTTTCACATTAGTTAACAAGAATAAATGGAATTATTATAATATCCCTTAAATAGGTAATAAATTTCTGTCTGTTGAGTTTTATCTGTTCTCTAGAACCCTATACAAATATACGAGGAGTAACCAGAAACGAAGTACCGTTTTGGAAAAACTCGCATAAAAAAACTTTTCTCGAAACAAAATTTATTTTTGGATGAAAGAGCATGCCGGAAACTATTTTTCTACATAGTTACCATCATTGTACAGGCATTTTTATAAATCGGGAAACCAGCTTGTCTACACCCTCCTTAAAGAAAGGTACCGTGGGTAGCTTAGTGGTTAGAGCATCGGTTGGGAGGTTATTTGGTGGGATCGAGTTACACTCGATCCCACCAAATAACCTCCGAGTGCACACGGATTACGTACTCGTTAAATCAGTGGGTCCAAAAGTCCTGTGGGCGGTCGCAGAGGAAACTATTGGTGCAGGGTGCTGGAGAATATTTCCCTCCCCTCAAGATTATGCCTAAATGGTTGAGGTGAAGATGGGTAGTGTCGCCATCTGTCATGTAGAAGCCCAACCTGTCTCAGGCTCCTGCAGCTTTCCCTCCTTCGCTTCGGGAAGGACACGACAATTGCCAACAAGGAGAAAGGTGCCGCCAGTGAACAATTTTTGAAATTTCCTTTTTTTGAACGCAAGGAATGTTAAGCCAGTTAAAATTTATCGTCAACTTGTAGAGAAGTATGGTGAAAAGGCAATGAATGATGAAATGGCGGGAAAGTGGGTTCGATAATTCAATGATGGGTGAACCAATGCTCATGACAAAGCACGCAGTGGGCGGTCTTCTGTTAGTGATGATTTCAGTGAATCAGGGAATCCGGGCAAACAAACGGTTCAAAATAAGATTGTTCAGTAATGAGCTTCCGAAATTTCAAAAAATATTCGCACTTGCGGTATCTATCTTTAACTCTTTCGTGGGCCATTTATTTCTCTGTGTTTATGTTTCATTAACAATTAAACAATGGTATTTAAGGAAATATATTTTACTTTGGTGAATTTGATGTATACATTTAAATTTAATGGTGATTATTTGCCAGAAAAGAAGAGAAATATGTTGCAATGCACAAGGGGATACCACACTCATGATATGATTCCACACACTGGCTAAGAGCTTAGAATAATTTTTTTCTTCCAACTACAATAGTTCGAATTATTCCATTTTTGAAAATTTGCCCCCCCCCCCTCCCGCTCCTCGTCTTTGTTTGAAAGAAAAAGTGGTGCAATAGGTAACTACCTAACAAGCTAAATATTCTTTTTCAATTATACAAATTCGACATGGCTTTTATTTATGATGCAATTGCATTTTTACATTTCACTGTTAGGCCTATTATTTGTCATTCAAATTAGACAGTTCTCGCATAAAATGTGCAAACATGTATAAAAAAATAAGTTAATATAGTTACACAATAAAAACAATATTTTACTTATTTGTTATCTAAATATATTATTTATGAGCTAACTATTCTATTTTTTCAAGTAACATACAAATTGCACCTGGCTTTTACATGATACAATAGCACTTTCACATTTCAACTATTATTTATCATTCAATATTAGATAGTTACAGCACAAAAAATACATAAATATATGAAACAGTAAAGTGTTGTAATATAAAAATAGTACTTTACTCCCAATTGCAGTAAAATAGTTGAATAAAAAATAGAAATGTCATACAGAAACTGGTGTCATAGGAGAACTGATTTCACTCAATGTTTTCAAGCTTTCGAAATAGAAGTACTAATTCTTTTGGATCTATCAAACAATATAAGGTAGTACAAATTTGAAGGAGGAATTAGTCCAATGTTATAATAGCAAGGACAATGTATTATAAAAGGTTTTTAGCTTCTAACAGGTGTATTTTGTAAGATCATGTAGAGGGAGAGTAATTTTCCCAAGGCCCACAAAAAGATTAAAAATTATATGGTCAAGTTGGTATCCCGATATCAAAAATGCCTGAACCATGGTACTAACTATTTATAAAAACAGTTTCCGAAATGCTCTTTAATGTAAAAATAAACTTTTTTTCAAAAACAGATTTTTTTTATAGGAATTTTTTGAATTCGATACTTAAGTTTCCAGACATCCCTCGTATAATATATTAATCTACTTTTATAGGGGGGTTAAATTTTTTAATATTAAATTAGATACTTCGTAATAAATTAAAATAACTCTCTCGTTGGCATAACTGGGTATTTAATTTGAATCCTTTATTAATTTTTTTATCCCTCCAATGGTATTCATTCAAAATGCGATGCTGGAATTTTTCAAAATCAAGCAACACATTCGTGAATTTATTTTCTGAATTTTAACAAAGTTAGGAAATAAATTAACATGTTATTCTGCTCATTATCTGCAGTTACATGAAACTAATGACCTAATGAAATATATCCTCTAACCCATGAATTACTTTATTATTACAAAAATCTCCAAACAATTTTCTTAACGAATATTTAATGGACGACTCAATAAACTATGATAATTGCAAATCATCCCGTTCAAAAAGGTGAAAAGATTAATACGAGCATTTTCCTAATAACATTATTTAATTATTATAATCACAAATGCAATAAAACTATACTTCCGAGCTAAAGGAAATTAATAGTTCCATTAATGAGCCGATTAAAAGTAGCACGGTTATCTATAACGCCACCTATTAACAGATTCATTAAGTTTTTCTCTTCTCTGCGCCAACCTTTGTCTATCATTGGTCGCCAATCCTGTAAGTGGAAGGATTCAGCTTAAAATTTCATTACAGCGAAGAAAAATGATGCGAGAGTAAATGATGCCTGTTGGCGAGCTTCTTGGTGCTGCGCCAAGATCATCATTCTTCCGTAAAACGATATCACTGACTCGAAAAATAAGAAAATATTAAGTAGCTACTCCAGATGGAGTACATGTATCACAAGCATTAAACGCCAAGGGGCACGTCTCGGAAAAGAAGATGATTGAGTTTTTCTTTTTTTCCTCCTTCGGAATTGTTGCCATATAAATTTTTTTCAGCATTTTGATCGCAGCTTATTAAGTATGGGATATTTCTGAAGGCAAATTCTCAGACGCAGGAAAATTAAATTTGGAGTCTTTGAAGTATTAAAACAACAGCTCCAAAAACAATATTTTACGGGGTTTTTTTTAATCAAAGTTTTTTAACACAAAATGCATTTCCTCTTTATACAACAGGATTTTTCTCGGAACAATATTTAGTAATAAAAACATATCAAGTATAAAGGGTATTTATGTTATTATTTTGTAATTTAAAATTAAATTTATATATATAATATCTTCTATATAAATATATATAGGCTTTGTTTACCACGGTACAAGATATATATCAAAGCCTGATCACTGTACCTATATATCAAAACCTGATCACTGTACCTATATATAAAAACCTGATCACTTTACCTATATATCAAAACCTGATCACTGTACCTATATATAAAAACCTGATCACTTTACCTATATATCAAAACCTGATCACTGTACCTATATATCAAATCCTGTAGAATACGTATTTATCGTTTTACAAATAGCACGCATGCCATTAGTGCACGTTTTCTCCAATACTTTCTGACAACACAAATAAAACCATTTACTGCAAGACACACGTCCAATGGTCAGCTGTCAAGGGCTGACCAGAGTCACAAAGATTGCAGTCAGGCTAGTCGGCGATACTAATTCGGTAAAGATACTGTCCACCAAACTTATATATCTCGGTATATAATTACTAATTGCTATTCTTCAGGCAGTCACGTAAGAATTTCATGGTGGCCCACCGGTAGATCGCGATCGACTTACTGCCCACCCCTGGTCTAAAACAGCAACTTTTCTAAAAGCTTTAGGAACCCAGGACTGTTTCTCGTTCAAAATTGCCCGTCTGTTGTCCTTCGAAATCTCTGCAGCTTCCAGTTTAAAATTACACTGCTGGCCACCGTAAATGCAACACCAAGAAAGATAAGAGATAGCAGAGCAAAATTTATTTTGTAGATAACATGTTGACCAAGTATCAAATGATTGAATTTATAGACTTCTGTGAAGTGTGGTTCCTGCCAGAATCAGTAGCCAGAGTAGCAGCCATTGTTGGAGATCACCGCTGCCACCCGCCTCGCCATTGATTCAAAGAGACTTTCGATGTGTTCTTGGGGTACAGCAGACCAACCAGCTTCCACACGTTGCCAAAGTTGATCTAGTGTGGCAGCTGGGGGTGTAATCTGGGTCAATCGTTGAGCAACCATGGACCACATGTTTTCTATCGGCGAAAGATCCGGAGAGCGAGCCGGCCAGGGAAGCAATTCAATCTGGTGATTGACGAAGAACCTTTGGACAATGCGTGCCGCGTGTGGTCGCGCATTATCCTGTTGAAATATGGCTGTGGCCAAGCCCTGAAGGTAAGGAAGGACAACTGGCTCCAACACCTCGGAGATGTAGCACTGGCTGTTTAAAGTACCGGCAATGCGTACTAGAGGAGTGCGAGAGTGATATATCCAATACCGCGCCCCATACCATAATACCCGGTGCAGGACCAGTGTGAAGGTGCATAACGCAGCTGTTCAGCATCCTCTCTCCACGGTGTCTCCAGACTCGAATCCGACCATCGTGGTGTTGCAGACAGATGCGTGACTCGTCAGTAAAGACAACTTCATTCCATTCTGCCACCCACATCCTTCTTTCATCGTACCATTGGTGGCGGAGACGTCTGTGGTTCTGCGTCAAGGGTAGACCAAGCAATGGACGTCTTGCGGTCAGACCACTCTGCTGTAAACGGCGTCGAATGGTACGCACAGACACTGAATGATGCGTTACAGACGCCATGTGCTGTTCTATGGTTCGTGATGTGACTGAGCGATCCGTCACTGCCATGCGCACAATTTGCCTGTCTTCACGTGAAGTGTTGCACTGAGGTGGATGCGATCGACCACGTCGGTCCATCGTTCCCTCCTGCTTCCAACGGTCACATATCCGCATTACAGTTGTTTGGTTTCGTCCAAAACGGCTACCGATTTCCCTGAAAGATAATCCACAATCTCGGTAGGCCACTATCCTTCCTCTGTCGAACTCGGATACTTGATCAAAAGCTGATCGCTGTTTTCTACGAGACATAACTGATCGTTTTTTGAAAAAACTACAAGAAAAACACAATTGCCGAACTTGAAATCGTCGAAATCTCCAAGCCTTAAATAGCGCTTTGAGGTGGCGCCACAGGCGTGCGTGAGGTGTGTCTGCGCTGAAATTCTAATTATTTGCATATCTCACCTCCGCTAATGCATGTTGTAAATTTCATGTTATTTGCGTGTTTCCTTCAGGGTGTTGCATTTACGGTGGCCAGTAGTGTATATTTGAAGATCATATTAATAAAAAGCATCAAAGAATGAAAAGTCAAAACTTTTTGGTGTCTTTGGATCACAAAGGCTCCTTTCTTAGCAAGAATGTCAGCATGTTCATTCCCAGCAATGTCACAATTTGTCGGTACCCAATGGAAAGGAAATTTATGACAGAAATCTTTTAAAAACAATCCACATTTCAAAATTCTTTGTGAAATACACAGGTAATTTTAGGATGAACCCTGTTATACTGATTTAGAGTCGGAAAAGATTACAGCCCTATTGAAATTAAAGTTTCTTAATGATAATTACTTGACCTCTATTGCAATAGCTTCAATCTCACAAATCGAAGACCTCTACTGGGTAGATAAAAGCTGAAAAGTTCACAAAAGATACTGGCTCTAGCAATATATCTAAGAGAGAGACATCAGTGAAAACATGCAGCCATTTACTTTTTGGGAATCAATTGTCAATAGTTTCCAGATCTACAGCTTATAGTTGTTCGGGAGACATTTCCCGGAAATATTTTTATATGTGTGTGTGTGTGAAGTTCAAGATTTATATATCAAGATGATTATAATCCAAAGGGGTAGTCCATAAAATATATTCCCAATAAAAACTTATTAATCTTATACAAATTAAATTTGTAACCATCTACACTTTTTATATTAATTAATGATTCTATTAAGATTTACATTGATCATAATCACATGTAATAACTAAGAAATAAACGGTTGTGGTAAAATCTAAAACAGGTGTATTTAATTTGCGCAATTATAAATTTTTTAATTAAAAATAGTTTTTATATAGACATAGATTCTGTTATAAAGAATTTCAAAAAGATAGAATACCTATTAAAGCTCATAAATTTAAGAAGAACTGAGCATTTAGCATTTTTAATCGTTTTCTTATAAAATTACTATTCATTATATAAAATGGTTTCACAAAGCCATGTTATTATTTCTGTCACTTCATTGCTTTTACAGAAAAAAATAACCAATATTTATACACTTGATTGCAATGCAAATGTTCTTTCCCACATTAAGTGACCCTTCTTATGGAACCCAAACGAAAATATATAATGATCGTCTTTTATTTAAAAGATTTTGATTGTAAAATAAAACTTCTTTTATGTCTTTGAGTAGATTATGCAATTATAATAAATAAAGTTTTATAATGTATCGATTAATGCTTTGTTTTAGATTATACATAAACAGCTAGACAATTATGGACTGAAAATAGGATTTATTAAAAAGTTTTACGTAATGTTTGGCAATAGATACAATTTAAAAGCGGATACAAATTTTAGTAAAATGTGATACAATATATTATTTGTATCAAACGATCGAATTTCTTTCTCTATTTGATTACACATGGAAATCGTTTCGTACATTAATAATCTCAGCAAATAATTTTCACCAAATCAGTTTATCTTATGCAAAAGTTTAAAATTTAAAAAGAATTTGACTGAAAAGTTTACCAACATAAAAATCAAATTTTGAATAAACAGTTACCGAAATAAACATGGCAGCTTTACAATTGTTGTCATATTTTTAATGTTATATTATGGAAAATTTAATTTTTTTTAAATTTCTGATTTTTTTATATATAAGGGAAAATTATGTAGTCAAGGGACATTTGAACTTTCTTTTTCCAAGGTTTGGCACAACAGAGCTAGTATCAAGCTCTGAATGAGGGGTAGTTGGCAATACTTCAGCACAAAGTATCGCTCGTTTTCCCTCAAAGTTGGTGGGGTGTAGCAGATCATTCAACATGGCATCTCTATTGTCATTCTACCCCAAGAAGGGCAATTATTCACTCTTTGTTTGCGGAAGGTGTGATACCTACACTGGATTCTAGCTATCCCTTCCATCACTATTCCCTCAATGGCTTTTGCATTGTTTTAAGTGGTTGACGTCATTGAACTACCCGATCTTTCGTCGTCAGGTGCGTTTCAAGTTAGCTTTTAAAGTACAATCCTGTAATATTATTTGCATTGAACTCTTCAAATAAAATGTCCTTTATATTTTATAAATCGAAACATGGTGGTTAAATAAAGTTCTAATTTCAGCAGTAAGAGACAAATTGCTAAGATCTTCATATAACAGCAGTTAAACACCCACTTTGCTGGGTATTTCATGATGTGTGTCTATATACTGTTTCTAAAGGTATCCGAACACGTTGAAAATGAACCAATTCAGTCAAGACAGATATTTTTGTTTTTTATTTTATTCAATAGAGCTATCTTTTGACTTTACGAATCATACTTTGTTTTGTTTCTACACTACCTAGAGGCCAAGTTACAATCAATTTTATAAATTTAGAAAAACCGGAAGTGGGTTTTTGATCTACCAGAAGTGGGCATTTAAATTGCATAAAATCTATCATGGCGAGTCTGATAACTCAAAATTTTACGAATGTATTTCTATAAAACTTTTTGAACCTGATATTTATGTTATTTTCTAGAGAATGTACTAAAATATTTCTTATTTTATGAATACTTTTTAAGTTATGGCTTGTTATTTAAATAAGGGTCTCATAAAGAGAATGTAACATTTCTTATAATGTTTATTCTATCAGCTCCAAAATTTTCAAATTTTAATAAAAAATTAAAATTTTAGTACATTTTCTAGATAAATGCATCTAATTTGTTTAAATATAATACTTTTACTAATATATATATGTTTATTACTTTTTTCTCTAAATGCTTTCAAGTTTTTCAAAAATATTGCCAAAATTTCCCTTATAATTGTGATTTTTGTAAAATTCAGGTAATTTATTTTAAATTTTGATAGTTAAATATATATATATTGATATTTATTGGTATTGAGAGCATTTATGATGTTTTAGTATGCTATTTTGTTAAAAAGTACTCCGAACGTGTTCGTATACCGTAAGTCATTGATTTATAAGTCCTAGCATTAAGCTTTCTATTATATTAAAAACATTTTCATATCACTCGACCTTATTTTAAAAAGGGCGAGACTTCAATTTTAAATATGGAAGTATAATTATCTTTTACACCCGCGTATTCTGTGGGTTTTCGCAAAACTCATGTTAAATGGATCTCAACTAAAAAAAAACATTTTAAGTCCTTAGGACTACTTCAAAAATGGAATTTTTTTAAATCTATAAGCCCCATTAAACACTGCAACCCACCTCTTGTGCTTTGATTTCCGCATTCTCTACTTAACAAAACTATACGCCTGCCACATTTCAAGTCTGAAGGTTGAAAATGTTTGCATCTAAAAAACGCCCCCTTCCTAATCTCTCTTAATTCCCCTTTGGGAGTTGATTTTGATAAAATTCATCCTTAGGGGATCTCTACTCAACAAAAGAAACATGCTTACCAAATTTCAAGTATGTTGGTCTAATAGTTCTACAGATCTCGTAATGAGTAATGAATGAGTCACTTCTCTCCTTTACATGTACATGTTACCGTTAAAGTGTGAAATCCATTATTTCATAGAATAACTAGGTATTTCATGAAATAATTAGACAAGTCAGTTAAAGTATATAAAATTATTGAATTCTACGATTTAACTAGGTATTCTATAGAATAACGATTACTTGATCGTTAAAGTATGAAATACAGCACTCGGAAGTTCTTTGAACCGGTTCTAGCTGCTTTGGAAAGGATTTTTCGGATTAGAAACTAGAGATGGCGGACTAAAACAATTTTACTCTATAGATATCAGTTCTGTATATGTCAGCGTGAATTAATTTCCATTGAAGAAGTTTCAAATATTGACACTACGCTTCGATCTGTTACAACAGCTCAAAGATGCGGTACTGGACAAGGATTTAAAAAGCGCTCGTGTAAAAAAACAATGTGTAATAATAAAAAGTGTGCTTGTTTCAAAATAATTAACAGTGCAATCCAAAGTGTCATCACAGAAATCCTTGTTCTAATAAATAATGAAAAGTAAAATAAAGGTATCTCATAAAATATAAATTAATATTCTCTTACATTTTTATTTTAAAAAGTTTACACAATGTTTTTATGAAGCAACAGTTTTTGTAACAGCATGTATATTTGCTGATGATATTTAAATATAATCTATTTATGCAACATGTTCTTTTTTCCCCTTTTCGTTTAAGTAATGTTAGCAATAGGATATATATATATATATATAATAAATATATCATCTACTTTCCCTAATTTTTTTATCAATTATTCATCCGCAAAAGGAATAAAATGTATTTTTCAAGAGATTTTAGCTATTTATACTCAATTATTTTACAAAATATCTTTGAAATTGTTTATTTTTCACTTTAACGGTCTATCCTTTGTTATTTCATAGAAAACCTAGTTATTGCATAAAATAACTAGGTAAAGTATGAAATTGTTCATCTATTATATACTTTAACTGACTTGTCTAGTTATTTCATGAAATATCTAGTCATTCTATGATATAACTGAATTATATACTTTAACGGTAACATATCTATATATATAAAGGAGAAAAGCGACTCACTGACTGACTGACTGACTAATCACGAAATCTCTGGAACTATTCAACCTACAGACTTGAAATTTGGTAGACATGTTCCTTTGATAGAGTAGACATCAGCTAAGAACAGATTTTCCGAAATTCAAAACGCAAGGGGCGTTACGGGGGGTTAAGGGCTTTAATAATAATTGTTTCCATGTTTAAACTACTTGATGTACAATCTTGAAATTGGGTAAGCGGATTCCTTTCAGAGAGTAGAAATCTGCTACAAAATGAGTTTGGTGAAAATCGACCCCCAAGTGGCGTTGCAGGGGCGTAGGGGGCGTTATAGATAGTTATTTCCATTTTTAAACTATTTGACGCACTGTCTTTAAATTTGATATATAGATTCTTTTCGTAGAATAATGATCAGTTACAAAACGGGTTTTGTGAAAACAGACTTCTAAGTGACGTTGCGGGGATTAAGGGGCGTAATAGATAAATATATCCGTTTTTAAACTACTTCACCTACCTGCTTGAAAATTGGTAGGTAAGTTTCTTTCCTGGTGTAAATATCCGCTACAAAAGGGGTTTGGGGAAAATTGACCCCAAGGGGTGTTGCGGGGGCGGGGTTTAAGGGCGTTATAAATTCCTATTTTTAAGTTATTAGGCGTACAGTCTTGAAACTTAGTAAGCAGATTCCTCTCATAGGGTAGAGATACGCTAAAAATGGTTTCGTGAAAATAGCCCCCAAGTGGCGTTGAGGGGACTTAAGGGGCGATATAGATAATTATTTCCATTTTTAAACTATTAGACGCACAATCTTTATATTTGATAAAGAGATTTCTTTCATAGAGTAGAGATCAGCTATAAGAAGGTTTTGTGAAAACAGACCTATAAGTGGCGTTGCAGGGGAATAAGTGGCGTAATAGATAAATATTTTCGTTTTTAAACTATTTGACCTACCTGCTTGAAAATTGGTAGGAATGTTTCTTTCATGGAGTAAAGATCCGCTACAAAACGGGTTTGGAGAAAATTGACCCCCAAGGGTTTTGCGGGGGTTAAGGGCAGATCTAAATAATTATTTCTTTTTTTAAACTATTAGACTCACAGTTTTGAAATTTGGTTAGCAGATTCCTCTCATAGGATAGAAATACACTGCAAAATGTGTTTTGTGAAAATCGACCCCTAGGTGGTGTTGCGGGGGATCAAGGGCGTTATTGATAATTTTTTTGCATTTTTAATTAATTGGACGCACAGTCTTCAAATTTTGCTAAGCAGATTCCTTTCATAGAGTGCAATTCCCTACAAAATGGGTTTTGTGAAAACAGACCCAGAAGTGGCGTTGCGGGGGCTCAAGTGGCGTTATAGACAATTATCCCCATTTTTAAACTGTTAGACGTACAGTCTTGAAATTTGATAAGCAGATTCCTTTCGTAAAGTAGAGAACCGCTACAAAATGGGTTTCGCGAATATTAACTACCAAGTTTAATTTCGGGAGATTAAGAGGCTTAATCGATAAATATTTCCATTTTTAAACTACTTGATCATCCTGCTTGAAAATTGGTAGGCATGTTCCTTTCATGAAATAGAGTTCCTCTAATAAAGAGTAAAATGAAAATTGACCCCCAAAGATGTTTGCGAGGGGTCAAGAGGAGTTACAGAAAAAAATTCCTGTTTTTAATTGTTAGACCCATATACTTGAAATTTGTTAAGCATGTTTCTTTTGTTGAATAGGGATCCACTAAGAATAAATTTTAAGCAAACCAAGTTCTGGGGGGTTGCAGGGGGTTACTGGGACGTATTGACAAAAAAAATTACTTTTTTCGAGCTACAAGGACTATAATAATGAAATTTGGTTTGCATTTTTCTTTTGTTGAATTAAAATCCGCTAAGAACGGTAATTTTGGAAAACGGCTCTAAACGGTATTACGGGGATATTGATAGTAAAACTTTTGTTTTTTTCTGTTAGATTTAGACTTGAAATTTGGCTTGCATGTTCAATTTACGGAGTAGAGATCCACCAAAAATTGGTTTTGCGGGAATTTACTTGGTTTTTGAGTTACGAAAGAGCAAACATCATTCTATGCTTCAATTTTAGAGATTTTTAGAAAATACAAATTAGATGAGTTCTGCCTTTTTTTTTTTAATCAACAGGTGACAGTTACAGGTATAAGTATATTTTTCAATTCAATCGAATTCTTAATAGATATCAATAATTTATACATATATATAAGCAGTAAAAATTTATAAAACATCATGAAATACCCAGCGAAGCGGGCGGGTAACAGCTAGTACACATATAAAGAGAGATAAGAAATTAGACATGTTTAACAAGTTTTTAAATGGCAAAATACAATAACATATTTGACTTTACTGTACAGTATATATGTACAGAAGCATATTTTAACATATTACTCATTTTTGTTCATTTATTGTAAATTTGCTTAATTTTTACAACAAATGAATGCACCTTTGTTGAATATCTCTATCTTTTAGCACATTGTATGATAATATATATCATATGGTGCATTATCATCACATGAATTTATATTAATTCAGGGACCTTTTAATTCTGAAATTGCTTACGAAGTTAAGTAATTGTTCTTTAAGTTTCAGTGAAAATAATATTAATATCAAGAAGTAAAGAAAAAAAATATTCCTGGGAGTAGGGATACAATTGATTTCAGAACTATTTTCAATTCTAGAATATTCGTTTTAATATTTCAAAGTTAATGTTCTTATTTTAATAATAGAAATGGGAAAAGCGCAGATTTATTTTACTATATTTATGCTCTAAGTATTTATTTTTGATTTTTATAGTGATTTATATATGAAAGATAATGAATTCCTTAAGAGATCCTTTATTCAATCCAACACTGAACTCGCTTAATAATTCAGGTCACATAAGAGAGAGCATAATACTTGAAGAATAAAACTAATTTTTCAGTTTTAGATATGGAAAACCCCAACTCTTAACTACTTATTCATGAAATTCAATTTCCTCAGATAGCTTAATGGACGAAAAAAAGTAGGTTGCTTCTCTTCAGCCGTCATGCTATTTTTATTCGTTTACATTCTCTTTCCCATTACACGAGTAACAACAATTTAAAGTTTCGTTTCTGAAATTTGGTACAGAAATGTGAGCTCAGAATACGTAATGAGGAAGATATGGGATTCTAATCTAGTGATAAAATTTGTTTTGAAGGAGACCAGAGAATCTGGAATAAAGTCATATGTTCCATAATCAATATAAAGAAGGGCAGTCGCTTCACTTTTCTCTCTTGCCTCTTTTTCAAAGTTTACTGAATCGTCTTCTTTAGGTAAACATACTTTTATAAAATAGAAGATGTGATCTAGAAATGAACAGTTGAGCATATCTAAGAGAGAATTGCACAAATTAAGAAATTTTTATATCCAACTATAGGGATTATCTACATGACACGCATTGAGACTAATAAATCTCCGCCAAATTTCTTAATTATGGATTCGAATTTAGATTTTACCAAAGACCCTTAAGTGAAGTATTGATGACCTTTTCCGGTAAGCTTACTGTACATTACACTTCTTTGGAACGCGTTTCGTGGTCTAGAAATGATATTACGAACGATGTTATTTTACAGGCAAAATTTACCGTTTGGCATTGCTTTTTTTCAGTTTTGCTTGTCTTTCCATCTAAAATATTAGTCCAATATATAGTTAAATTTTTAAGCTAGAGATTAAGTTAACTATTTTTAAATTTTAATATTATAAATATTAAAAAATAGAGTTTTATATAGGGACTCTATGCTTTAAATTCTTTGTAAGCGTTTAGTTTCTTTATAAACTAGTAATATTCAGTTACAATAAGTTTTGCCTCTTCAAGACATCTGTCTATATATGCTTTTATATACGTTATTAATTCCTAGAAAGGACACTGGATTGTACACACAAATTATCCACATGATGAAAATTATGTACTTTAATTACGTACGTGGCGTATTTTAAATGCAATTTTTGTCTCTATTGATTACATATCAAGTATTACAATATGCAATAAATGTATAATCATTTCTAACTACGTCACATTTTGCATGTTTTTTTATTATGAATAATTATTTCCAATTCCATATATATGAGTAATTACTGCTTCCTTTATTCCAATATATTTCCTTACAATAGTTTTCCCAGATATTCATGTATTTAAGGATTAGAGGTATGTTTCATGCAATTATATCATTTCTAACTTAATTAAAAAATAAAGTACAAGTTTCTTTGAGAATTCAACAATTTTTTGTCAATTTATTACGTATAAATTTAATTTCCTTTAACTAAAAAGATTTATTTAAAATTTACAATGTTTTTAATGTTATTTATTTTCAGTAAGAAAATAGTCTGGTTTCTTTTTGTTTAAATTAGCAATGTTAAAGTGAAAAATTTATATACTAATATGAGGCATTTTCTAAAAAAATAGCCATAGAAAATATTTCTTCTTCAATAAGAAATGTTTAAAGGAGCTATCAAAATAATTTGAAATTGGAATGAATTATATCTTAGAATATATTTTTATAATAAAAAAAGATGTCTTTTTTATAACTTAAGTGAAATCTGGACAACTTTTGCTTCGTGCACTTCTTAGATTTTGAATGAAAATAACAATAACGAATTGATCAATTTTGGAGTCTCTACTTCATTTTTTAATGGATTAATCGTAACAAGTTAAAAAAAAGTACTGTAGTTGACGAACAAAAACAATACAGAAAAACTACTACAATATAATAACTGATAAACAGCATCACCAATCCTAAAATATTTTCTAATACAAAAATAAATTTCAAATTTAGTTTTCTAAACTCATCTAAGATCTTAAAAGCAGGAAATGGAAAATGCTTAGTAAATTAAGATACTAGAATTAACGGATACAAACAATGAACGTAATAAGAATTCAATTTATGAATCAGTGAACGAGTGAGAGTAAGAACTACAATTATAAGAATCAGGAAAGTAATTATTATTCACACTTTTATCAAAAAGGAAATGAATTATTGAATAAAAATAAAGAGTTAACTCGTCCCAATTTAGTTCTATAATTTGTATATCTAATTGAAACTTTAACTTAATAGCTGACATTTAATAACTTCACTGAAACGCTTCTCTAAAATTTCAAGGCTTGTTGCTCCACTAAGTCGAAAGGCTGTATTTAAGAGGTCTATTCTCTTGTGCATGTACAAACAGGGAGTTCTATGTCATAAAAGTCTCTACAGAATACTTTAAAGCGAGAAATGGTCCCAGTAATCAAGTGGTATTGTTGGAAAATTAGCAACCGGCGTTCTTATTATCGAGTTATGAGTTCTGCTAAAAGTTCCTTGTGCCTCTTTGAGAACCGTCATGTCAAGGGGAAGATGTACGTCGAAACTGGCGATGTTCTTTCTAGGTATGAAAGTTGGGGAAGAATGCCAGTTCATGTGTCATCATCACCACATGACCATGGCTCAAAATTGAGAGAAAACTTTCCAATAGCTTTTGTGTTGTCTCCTATTGTAACGTTAGTAAATACTCTTAAACTGAGTAAAAGTGATTCACCTTATGAAAGAATTAGGATATATGGTAATAGGATTGCTATTTACTGAAGAGGAGATGACATTGAGATTGTAATTGTAAAGAGATGTGTTCGTGGTTGTAAGTGTAAATACTGACATCAAAATTATTTGGTATTACAATTATGAGCGATAGTGTTGCTGTGAAACTTTGTGTGACTGGTGTTTGGACTTATTCTTGTGTTGAAACCTGTATGGCCGTAATTCGAATTATCGTGTAAAGATTAAGAGAATGTCTATCATTATAGCTTAGAATTTGAGAATTACTTCGTTTTCTTTGAATATTTGCAAGTAAAACATTGTTATTATATTTAATAAAAGTTGATAAATTCTACAATGAATAGTCTCCTAATCATATTAAATTATTTGAAAAAAAATCTGGGGATAATTTTTTTTTACGTCGCAACAAAACCAAACCAGTGTTATACAGGCAACCTAACTTATTCTTAACTCAGTGGTGCAACAGCGCATGAAAGGCCATGGCCTACTGTGTCCTTCTCAGTTTTCAAGACCTTGGGCACTGAGGAAATAGGCATTATATTCCTTAATTTTTTAGACTTATTAAATTTCGTTTGAGCCCCAGCTCAATTCAATTTCAGACCCCCAGTTTGAGCCCCAGCACCATTGAAGACCCAGAGCATAGTCTGTCGAGGCTTAAAGTCCTCCCTTTGGTATGGTGGGAAAATTTAGAGAGGGAGTTGCCAGCTCAGATGTCTTCTTCGTCACTTGATCACAGTTTAAAACTATAAGGTTCGTCACTAATAGCTCTTGTGTTTCGTCATCGAGACATTAATAAACACACATATTCAAGAATAGATTCTATTCGGTATAAGGGAAACTTCTGTCGTTTTTGAACGCGTGCACTTTCTTGCGTTGTCGATCTTTAGAAAGAACTCTGACCCGACTAAACCAGTTTAAGTAGATTAGTATACTATTCATAATTTATACACATTGATTCGCATTTCAGTCAGTTTTTTTAATCTTAAAACTGCCAACATGAATGAAGAAAAAGAGCATTTAAGACATTTTACGTAGTTTCAATTCCCAAAAGGGACTAACGCGATAGAAACAAAAAGCAGCTTGTGTGACGTGTTTGAAGAGAACGCAGTCACATCAGGAACATGACAAAGATGGCAAGTGAAATTTTGCTTGAGTGATTTTTTTGAAAGATAAACCTAGATCAGAGGAAGGCCATCAGATGGCAGCGCTGAAGTGCTACGCAGTATGATCAGGACAAATACCACGCTAAATTCAAGCTTGGAATTCATCAGAAAACTGCCTCGGATTGCATTAAAATGTTTGGTTTCATTCCCGAAACTCTCTATTTGTGTGCCACGTGAATTAAGTGAAAAATTTTAATGTACAGAATTTCGATATGTTCTTCAAAGCCTACTCTTCATTAAAAAGAGACCGTTTTTAGACCATTTGGTAAATGGAGAGGAAAAGTGAGTAGTTTACATGCACGTGGTTTTAAAAAAGATCAATTTTTACAAAGTGGAGACACCACCATCAACATCTAATGTTGGCGTGCATCAGAAGAAGGTTAGAATGAATTGTTGGTAAGACAGCAAGGGTATAGAGCATTGTTAATTGCTGAAAGAAAACTGGGGGTCACTTCACAAAAATCGATCAGAAAATCGATTTTTCAATTTTGATTGAAAAATAGAATACCACTCTTTATCTTTCTGATACAGTTTAAATTTTTGTTCTAGCTGAATTAGAAGTATTTTTAATATTTTTTTAAAAGTTGTTTGCATCTGTCAAATCTCAAAACAGCTGATTGCCACGCCCCTTTCAAATCAAAACAAAAGACACATGCTTCCTTTTCAGCCTTGTCAAATAACTTAAATTGATTAAAAGAATTTATTTTGATCGGCAACTCATTTTGAAAGAAGTGAAGTGATTAGTTGTAGCTGTTTGTTTACTTTCTGGTAACTCACGTGCTGGTTTTTATCTCGTAAAATATAGCCAATATTCTCCATTTTGATCAGATATAAATGCACAAAATCTGATTAATATGCCTCGTTTTAGTAATAAAACATTTAAAAAAAGGAAGTTTGGAGGAAATTGTAAGGATAATCAAACTTCTGAGGACTTCAATGAAGTAGAACAACCTCCAAGTACGTATCTTAAGAATTCATCATCAAAATCAAAATTAGGTTAGTTTAATGATGAGTATGTTCCGTTTTTAGATTCATCTGAAAGTTTTTGTGAAATAATTGACATTCCGCTGTTTTCTAGTGCCTTGAAACAACATGTATTATGTGCAAAACGTAAAAAACAATGTATCAACATCAAATTTGGTTGCCAAATTCAGTGTTTGGCTACAGAGTTATTAATATGCTGTGACTCTTCTGTGGTCTTATTCAACCATTTCTCAATACCAGGTTTACTAAAATAGTAATTAATCAAAAAGGTACAAAAATGTATGAAGTGAACACTAGATTTGCATACGTTATGAGGTCAGTTGTGGAAAAGGAGAAGCAGCTGCAAAAGTATTTTGTGGAGTATGAATTTGCCACCTCCACCAAAGCGGTTTTACGAGTCCATGCATGCATTAAATCGTGCGACAGAAAAAGTATCTAAAGTGTCTATGTCATTAGCTGCTGCCGAAGCAATATCATTTAATAATGGTAAACCAAATGTACCTGTGGCTATAGATGGTACCTGGCAAAAAAGGGGCCATACTTCTCTAAATGGTGTTGTTACGGCAGTTAATATGGACACTGGAAAAGTTGTTGATGCCGAAATATTATCGAGAAAATGCTCATGCCATTTTAACGGCAATGTACATAGTGATGAGTGTTCGGCAAATTACTTCGGAAATAGTGGAGGAATGGAAGTTGGAAGGTGCCCTTCGTATCTTCCATCGCTCAGAGAAATCAATATACGATATACACAATATTTGGGTGATGGGGACTCTAAAGCATACAAAGCAGTTTTAGAATATAAACCTTACAAAAATGTCAACATTAAAAATTAGAATGTGTTGGTCATGTTGAAAAAGGATGGGGACATGACTCAGGGCATTAAAATCAAAATTACAAGGTACAAAGCTCGAGGACAAAAAATCTCTAGGAGGCCGTAATAGATTGAAAGATGCAGAAATAGACAAGTTGCAAAGATACTATGGTTTGGCTATTCGAAATAACTCGGGTAATTTGTCAGCCATGAGACAAGCTATTTGGGCTATATTTTTTCATAAATTCTCAACAGATTTGAATCCACAATATGGTTTATGCCCCTTGGGAGATTATCGTGGTGTGGATATAATAGTCTATACTGAAAGGAGATACATACAAACATAAACACAACTTACCTATTGCAATTATGAATTGCATCAAAAAGGTATTTAGAGATCTTTCAAACCCTGAACTTCTGTCTAGATGCTTACACTGTAAAACTCAAAATTGTAATGAAAGCTTAAATAGTGTTATCTGGTCCATAATTCCAAAAACTGTTTTGTACAATTGGGTACTTTAAAAACTGGAGTATATGAATCTATATCTTTGTATAATCAAAGCTTCATTACCAAATTAAAAGTTTTAGATACATTAAATATTCAACCTGGATTTTACACATGTCGAGCAAGAAGCAGAATATGCACGTGTAAGGAAAGCGGAAAAGGCAGTTTTACAAAGAACAAAAGAAGCTAGAATTAAAAACAGACATTTAAAATGTAGATAAGAAGATGATCTTGCAGATTATCGAGCAATCCAAGTCATTGTTCTGGTATGTTTTAGTTAATGGTAAGTTTTTACTTTAAATCACTATTTCTCAAAAGTGAAATTTCAACACAAAAGGAACATTTTTGAAAAAACTACTAATTTAATAGCTTTGAAATTTAACACATATATTAGTATTATACAAATAAATATTTTAATGAGAGATTTTGTCAAAAAAATTATTCAAAAAAAATTATGGGTTAAAATGTACAAGAATTTTCAACGTTTTAAAAATTTTTATGTGTTAGTCCAAATATGATTTTTTTTTATAAAAACTAATCAAAATTTCCAAAAAAGTTCTCATTAAAATAGTTAAATAGTGTAATAAATCTACAAAAAAAATTCATGACTGTACAACTGGTAAATTTTTCAAAAAATTTCCTTATATTTGGTCATTTTTAACATTACGGAGATAGAGAGAGTAGAGAGGAAAAATGCTGCGTGAAGTGACCCCCTTAACGGCCGTTACTGTTTGCAACTTGATGTTTTGAATAAAGAAATTCAGCATATAAACGTCTGTCTTTGGCCAATAGAAAGAGAATGATTCTTCATCACGACAACGCTAGACTACACGTGGCAACGGAAACCGCATAAAAAATTGTAGATTTGGGTTGGAAAACTTTACTTCAGTCAGCGTATACTCCTCGTATTTTCTCATCTGACAATGATCAATACAGGTCGCTGCAAAACGTTATTGATGGAAATAAATATATACATTAGGAGGATATCCAAATGAAGGAAGAATACTTTGTCTTCAAAACAGAAGACTTCTTTTCCAAGTGGTTAGATAAACTTCCAGAACATTGACAGACATTTGTAACTAACAAAAAATTATCTTTTAGATTGAATTTTAAATAAAAATTGGGAAAAAAATTGTTTTCCCTTACACCCAATAGAATTGCAGATCACTTAGCTTACACCTCTGACCATTTGGTGATATTGGTCGGAATGGGAAATGTTTTTTTAAAATGCAATCTCTCTCTTAGAATTGTCATTTTATTTCTTAAAATTACTTATAAATAAATTAAATTTGTGTGACTGATTAAAGGATTTTGTTATATAGCTGTCTATAGACTAATTTTAAAGCCCTTATCATTAAAACAATTTAAATTGTATTCTAGATGATGAAAGCTTACATTATATATATTTATATATATATATATATTTTATATATATATATGCGAAATATATAAATATCCTAACAAACTCATGATTAAAGAAATTCATACATAAATAGGCGCAAAGCAGCCACATAAATGCATGAAATATGTATGGAAGAAATTTATATAAAATATAAAACATAACAGGAAGAAAATAAATTAAGATCAAATCTAATGAAATACAAATAAGAACTAGCGAGTCAAAATGCAATTTCGGACTTAGGACAGAATAAGTGGGGTTAAACTAGTTTGAAGGCGCCAACCTTCCCCTTTGCAACTCGGTAAGAAAGACCAAAATAAAATAAATAGAAATTTAAAGTATAAAAATTCTAAGTATAAAAAATCCAAAGTATAAAAAATCCCATAGAAATATGAAAGAACAACCGACTACTATTAAGCAAAAAATTCCCCCAAAATGTTTAAGCAGAAAAATATCAAAAGAATTACCCAGTAAAAGGATTCTTCCAAAAAGATTTTAAAACTTCTGCTCACAGAGCTTATTCCAGGAGATCCGACACTCTTGAAACGATGGAAAGCTTTTATATGTTGTGATAAAAATCTAAATTGCACTTAAACGCATCCTTTATACCAGCTTGTAAGGGAGACGCCAAGAAAGATTACATTCAAATTTGGTATGCTATAACTTGGTTGGTTGTCACAAATGTAGAAAATTGGTTGATTGTCAAAATGTAGAAATTTGGTTTGGTTGCTAAAAATGTAGAAAATTTTCATTTTATAAGATTTTTAAGAAGGGTGTGGAAAAAATAAACTGTGTGAAGAGTGTTAAAACCGAATCTTCACAGCAAACCACTAAAATGCTGACTTTGAAATCCTATTGTTGTATGGTGGTTTTGAAATCAGAAATAGCAAGACGATTAATGTATTTGTGATGAATATATGTTCTTAAGAAGTTAAAAGGATAGTCATGATCTAAGCAGCATTGGAAGAATTTCTTGATATTATTAAATTTATCTATTTTGTTGGTAGTTAAGTTATCATTCCTAAGTAAAAAATTCAAAACAATATTTCTGTAAATTGATAGATGCAAATTGCTGTTCCATACAGGAATTTTAATTACATGGAAACTAAAAGAATCTCTTTTGTCATAAATTATTCAGGATTATATGAAACTTGTAAAAAATGCTATTTTCACACAGAAGTGCATTTCTAGCAAAGAACTCAAAAATTGTCTGCTTATTTCAATACTTTATTATTCTATAATTAATTCAGTTTTATTCGTTTTAACACTCTTCACACAGTTTATTTTTTTCCACACCTTCTTAAAAATCTTATAAAATGAAAAATTTCTACATTTTTAGCAACCAAACCAAATTTTCTACATTTTGACAACCAACCAATTTTCTACATTTGTGACAACCAACCAAGTTATAGCCTACCAAATTTGAATGTAATCTTTCTTGGCGTCTTCCTTACAAGTTGGTATAAAGGATGCGTTTAAGTGCAATTTAGATTTTTATCACAACATATAAAAGCTTTCCATCGGTTTCAAGAGTGTTGGATCTCCTGGAATAAGCTCTGTGAGCAGAAGTTTTAAAATCTTTTTGGAAGAATCCTTTTACTGGGTAATTCTTTTGATATTTTTCTGCTTAAACATTTTGGGAGAATTTTTTGCTTAATAGTAGTCGGTTGTTCTTTCATATTTCTATGAGATTTTTTATACTTTGGATTTTTTATACTTAGAATTTTTATACTTTAAATTTCTATTTATTTTATTTTGGTCTTTCCTACCGAGTTGCAAAGGGGGAAGGTTGGCGCCTTCAAACTAGTTTAACCCCACTTATTCGGTCCTAAGTCCGAAATTGCATTTTGACTCGCTTGGTTCTTATTTGTATTTCATTAGATTTGATCTTAATTTTTTTTTCTTCCTGTTATGTTCTATATTTTATATAAATTTCTTCCATATATATATATATATATATATATATATATATATATAATATATATATATATATGTGTGTGTGTGTGTGTGTGTGTGTGTGTGTGTGCGTGTGTGTGTGTGTGTGTGTAATTTAGGTAAATAGGACATATAGATTTAATTCTTTGGATACATGTTAGTGTATTTGGTGACTATTTTAAGAATCTATCTTTTTGTTTAAATTATTTTTCTAAAACCTCCCCTAATCTTCATACATACGTAATTTCAAAATAGATCTAATATCACCATATATATAAAAATATGCTAAAATGTTTCTTTAAACAAAAATTATGAATTATAATTTAAAAGAATAAGAGTTTAATAATGAATACATAATTGACAGCAAGAAAATTTAAATACTAGAGAAAGTTTTAAATGACTAATTTTATAACACAAGAGAATTAAAAAAAATCCGTATTCTATATTTATACTCCCGTAGCTATGAATCATTTATTTCTTTTTCTTCGAACTTTGGTCTAGGAAAATAAACTTTGAACATAAGAGAGAATATATCTTTAAAAATCTTTGAAATTAAATAATTTTTTCATGAATTTCTAGGATATTCATGTTCTACTCGTAGTACAAAAGGTCTTTAGCACTTTATGGCAACGATTTTATAATTTATTTTCTTGTTTGCATTTTGCTGTGAGTCTACACAGCTTTGGTAATTTCAGAATAATCGTCTGCTAAAGTTTTCTTTTGATTGGAAAGTAAAATAAAAGTTTTTTTAAAATGACTTCTAAAATTGGTAGGTGTTTTGAAGGCTACGTAACTGCTTTTTCCGAGGAGGAATATTCGACTCAACAAATTATAAAGTGGTATAAAAATCTCAATTGTGCTGCATTTCAAATAAAAGTATTTATAATATATTAAATTTGAAAGGAAAAAAATCTATTTTAAAGTAAAAATGAAAACGTTAGCACAAAATCTCATCTCCAAACGGTCAGAACGCAAAGCAACTATCAAGAAAGTGAAAGTCTCTGATCCCAAGATAAAATCCGCCGACTCAAAGATTCATTGCTTCGAAACCAGGAATGTCTTCTAGAACTGTAAATAAAATCATTCATAATGATTTAAAGTTAAAACAGATGTTTAAGCATAAAGTTAGTCTCCTTTTTTAAAAAACTTATTGCTGAAAAATAGGCAAATTGTCGAAAATTATGTAAAAAAAAACCCTAGCTGCTGAAAAATGGAAATTTGTCGCAACACTCGATGAGGTATGGGCCTATTTCAGTGACTGTAGTTAAAGAAGATCAATTTTGTATTGCTCACAACTGACGAGAATAACTGTATGAAATGGTTTCGTCAGTGTACAGTAACGTTTCTAAAGGGATTCATGATCGTTGCAGGATTTTCTAGCACTTGCAAATTAAAAATCAAAAAAATCTCACGTAAAGCCCAAATTAATTCACTCTACTATTAGTAAATATTTTAGAACCAATTTTTAAAGAAGAAATCCCAGCCTTATACGGAAAGGACATACATAAAGTTGAGCTTCATGCGCGGACAAAGCCTCTAGTCACACATCCAAGTCAATTGTTGCTTATTTAACAAAGAAAGAATCCAAAACTAGAATTAAGTGTATACCAATGAAAAAAATGACTATAAAATCTTCTACACGTCTCCAAAGGACTTTTGTGCTTTCGGTTTGTGACGGATCTATACGCTGCTCTCACTAATTCCTTGGGGACTCTTTGAGGGGAACGTTTCTTTCTACCAACTTTTACCGAAGGTAAGGAAACGTGATTATGCAAATTAAGTTTATTATATAAATTCTGTATTCGCGAGTTTTGAGAGTTAGTGAAGGGAGGATCGTGAGTTATTAAAGTGAGAATTGAAGATTATTAAAGTGATAATTGAAGATATCCAAAGTGAGGATCACTTGGATGTGAGCTGATCAAGACAGCTATTGGTGTTCAAGGCCTCATCTGCAGGAAATCGGTATCCAAAAACACTGAACGGACTTTGGAAGTGGAATAAAACTGTCATGACAGTACTAAGGAAAAATTTACTTTCATGGAAAATTCTAGGTAGAGCTATCGTCGAGAATCATAGCTAAAAGATAAAAGCGAATCACCGCAAAAAAGTACGGCATTTATAGATAAAAATTAGCTGTCAAAATGGTTTCTATAAGTTTCCATTAAGAATCTTCTGTATTCTTCCAGAGCCGATAAAAGCTATGAAAAAAATATTTCAAAAAAAAGAAAGTTTTTCTCTGTATGTTAATAAAAAAATATTAAAATTTATATAAAAGCAGCTTAAAAGTTTCCAAAGAGTCAAAATAAATTCAGCTTTAAATTGGGAACAGCATATAAAAATGAAACCCGTTATATGACGAAGTGTATTTTGTTCCACAAGGGCAGCTAATTTATTTCTAAAAATAAAAATAAAAACTATTTTTCTAGCGTACATTAATTAACCTAAATCTAACTTTAAAAAAAGAAAATTGGGTCTATTACTTAACACAAACCAATTTTAAAGACACTGAAAATTATTTCTGCCAAATTTAAGTCTAAAAATAAACGCGAAAGGTCCACAAAATGCCAAGAAAAGGGTAAAATCAAACAATTTCGAAAAACTTCCGACGGATAAACAAGTCGATCTTCCATGATGGAAGCAAAATAAAAACGTTGAGTGTAAACATCCCATGCGATTTATCATACTTTTTTTTCTCTCTCACTCTCAGCTAAAAGAGTAGAGATTTTCTCATCTTGGGCACATCACATATCGGAGTTTTCTCTCTTAAATTTTTTCTTGTTTCTTTCTTCAAAGATCAAGAGTAAAACTCAAGAGCTCTTGACAACTTATCTCAAACCAAACTTGGCAATGGACCAAAGTCGACTGAATAGTTATAGAGGTTTAAGTTTCTTCTTTTATGCACAAGAGGGAAAAAAAGAAATCGGCCCAGTTCTTGACTGAGTCGTTTGAACATCTCTCGTTGAATGAAATGTAGCCGTTTCGGATAAGAAAACTTGTGAATACAGATTTATTCAATTGGTTTGATCATATATTAAAATAGGAACTATTCCATACACTTAAAAGTTTATTATTTTTTTTAAATTGAAGCAATATCTGTCTATGTATATACTAATAGTGTATAAAAAAGTGAAAAATGTTAAAAAACTGATAAATTTGAGCCACTTTAGCAATCCTTAATTGTGAGTTTTTCAGACTCCCTAAAGAATATTCTCTTAAGGTAGCAATTTGAATAAATTCGAACAAATTGATTTCATTCAAAGAGCATATTCCGACAAACAGCATCAAATACTCTTTCATTTATTAGTAAAAATATTTCCCAAAAAACAATTTGGCATATCACTCCAAGCTGTGTAAAATATTCTTTACTTTACTAGGGGAAAAAATTAATAAAATAACTTGAAATAAATGGATCCAGGATCCCTTATTTAGGCCTAAGGTGAAAGAAGGAGCAAATTAGCAACCCGAAAAATTAGAGATACAGTAGAACGTCATTTATCCGAACGTTTATTAATCCGGAGCGTCAAATATCCGGACCAAAGTCCGAATACGATTTCGGACAGTGCAATCGTATTTCGACGCCTGAGGCCAAAAGTGACGGGAATACCTAAGGTGAGGGATATTTGGGAAATTTCAGTTGTGTAAATTGGTAAACATCTGCGCAGAATATTTGGTCAGTTTGTTTCCAAGTAAGGGGGTGTATACGTGCTCTTTTGTTGAGTTTCGTTGATGTAAAAACCTGGATAGCATGCGATGCAGAAGACTGTGGATTTCAAATGCTAAATGGTGACGAGATTGTGACTTCCGTGTAAGAAGAATCCGACCCTGTCGACGATGAAACGGATGAAGACGAGGACAACAACAACGAAAGAAGCAAGGGTCCATCAAATTATGACGCGTTTTTCTGTATTAGAGACAGCTATGGAGTGGTACGAACAACAGAGTGCTGTCCTACTCAACTACTGCTGCTGAAGAGAACCAGAGACCTTGCATTGAAAAAACGAAGGTGTACAATGATACAGCGAAACATAAGTGGTTATTTTCCCCCTTCAAAGTAAAATTGCGACATTTTGCACCTATTTTGCTCTTTATTCAAGCACGTTTCCCGCATGTGATGATTTTCAATATTTGCTTAGTGCCCAGTATCATATACTGCATGGATCGCATTCGGTTTTCGGTTATCCGAACAATCGCGTATCCGAAAGGTGTCCGGTCCCAATTGATTTGAATAAACGACGTTCTACTGTAGAAAAAAATCCCTAAGTCACACTAAGGAGTCGTCAGCCAGAGGTGTCAATCGTGTTAACCAAAACAATGAACCCCTTGAAATCAGGAAACATCAGTTCGATACTTCAGGTTTATAAATCCCACAAGTATTAAAAGACGATAAACTTCTGAAGTGGTATTTAAATATAAAATTTGATTAAATAATTTTCATTTACATTTACGAAAGGTATATTGGAGATCGGTTTTGATTATAAATCACTGATTACTTAGATTAATTTCGTTCTAGAAGAGGATAAAGTTCATTAGTGACGAACTTCTTCACTGTAATTCTAGATAAAAAATCAAAACAAGTAATATACAAAAAAAAATTTAATTCAATTCCTACTTAGGTCAACAAAGAAAAATTACTTAATTTTTATTAAATAGTTACAATTAATTTAAATATGTATCTACATATGACAGAATCACAATATAAAAAGTGACAAAATAGAAAGCGATTATCCTTGCTATTTTAAATATTCTTTTCTATGTAGGGTGTTGGACTATTTTTTGTGTTTGTTACTATTTATTCATTCGTTACATTTAATTATTCTAGTAAAATAGTATAGTAAAAAAAAAAGTCACATTCTAAGAAAATTGGCCAACCCACACACACACAGGTGAGATTCGATCCCACGATCTTTGGATTAGAAGTCCAATACGCTATCTATTATATTACAGGGACATAACGAACGATTTTCCATTCTACGCTCATGTCCATAAATTAAGGATAATGAAGTTCAGGCAAAGAAAGAGACAGAAGCAAAATAAATTTCACTTATTTCTAAAGTCTATTTATTAAACAAAAGGTAAAGAGCAAAAAAGATGCTATATGTTAGACATAATTAATAAAAATTGCGATTTTTACTACCTATAGCAAATTTCAAAAAGGAACCTATTTACAAAAAACAGTATAACATGGTTAGTATGATGGTTAATACGGAGTATGTCTCCCGGACGATGCAATACAGGCCTTACAACGCCTACGCATGCTGAGTATCAAATTATCAATCTGATCTTTACTTTACTTTACTTACTCGGGAGAATCAAGCCCACCCAAGGGGTTTCGAGCTGTGAATCGACCCTCCGAGATGAAACTTTATTAAAGAAAACAAAAAAGTGTACAAAGTGGTCCCGAAGGAGGGACCCTCCCCACAAAATTCTTGAGAAAAGGGGGAAATACAGATGGAAAGCTTTACAATTTTGTATAACATTGCAAATACAAAAAAAAAAAACACACACACACACACATACACAAACACAACACAAACACCGACGCTGTCTAACTAATGAGACAGGAAAGACATGAAAAAAGTAATAAGAGAAGCGGGGAAACCCCTCCTAAAAGGGAGTTCGAGAAAGGGGAAGAAAAAGATAGCGGAGGTACAGACATTTTTCTTGTTGTTATATTTTGGAAAGAGCAATAATGGTCGGTTCAGGAGCGGCAGCAGAGTGGGATCCTGGAAGACGTCCCAAAAGACGCAGGGGGGTGCCAAAGGGGAGGCACCTTATCCAATGACCTCCCCTCTCCAAAAGCTTTGCACCCCAAGGCAATGAAAACAACAGAGAGGGAATGCAAACCAGTCATTCAAAAAAGAAGAAAGGGGGAGGGGAGGGAGACATTGGCCAAATGACGAGATCCAGCAAATGGTCGGGAGAAAACCAAATTAATTTTTTGAAATAAAAAATTAAAAATGAAAAGGAATAGCAAGAGGAAGGCCAAGAAACAGACAAAGGAGGGCTTAAGATAGCCTATCACAAATGGAATTTGAAATCACAAAGCAAGAAATTAATTTATTGTGGATAGTGCGATTATTAGTAACAGAGTTAACCCAAGGGGAAAGAGCATTTGGATTGGGATTAACAAGATGATGATCGGCAGTGAAGGGACAGTGGAAAACGTAATGGTCGGCGTCCCCGGGCGACCCACAAATGCAATTTGGAGAGGAAAGAAGATTAAACCTGTGCAAGTAAGCGGGGAAAGGGCCATGATTAGTTAGAAAATGGACCAGATATTTAGAAATTGGAGGAATGTTAAAGTTAGGATTTTTAAAAAAGCGTTTGACCCTAAGCCCCGTATTGCAATCATTCCAATAGGAGGTCCAAGACTCTAGGACAAATTTATTTAAGGAACTAGAGAGATAGAAGCGAGGAGCAGGGATCGAAAACACTTCACCGTCATAAACAGCCTTTTTTGCACAAAAATCGGCGTAATCATTATAGATGTTATTGTTATGAGCTTTGACCCAGTAAAGATTGTAATAGTTCCGGAATTGAAACAATTTAAGTTTAATAGAATTGAGATAGCTACATTTATTTGTAAGATTATTAAGAAAGAGAATAGAGGAGAAACTATCAGTATAAATGTGAATTTTAGTATTATGATGAACTGCCCAACAGACAGAGAGGCCGATGGCAGAGAACTCTGCCTGAAAAACAGAATTGAAATTTTGAATTTTAAAAAGATACGTTTTAAAGGGAAAGCCCCGATAAAAAATACACACGGCGAAACCAACCTTGGAACCGATTTTGGAACCGTCAGTGTATACTTCCCACTCAGATGGGCCCTCGAAAGTATTGATAGGGAAGGAAAGAAAATCCGGAGGCACCTGATGAAGAGAAATATAAGAGTCCAACTTCGAAGCTGGGATAAGACCTGGAAGGAGATCGTTCATGTTGTTCCAAATTTGGAACTTAAAGTAGAGAGAGCGAATAATAATATGAATGGGGGGAATCCCTGATAGGATATTAAGAGCATCTGTAGGAGAGGTTTTATAAGCTTTGGTAATTTTTAATAAGTAAATCCTCTGAATGGATTTAAGTTTTTGTATCTGGACAGAGGTCAGGAATCCACCCCATACTCCTGCTCCGTAGGAGATGATTGGTTGTACTACAGAATTATACCAAAGTTTCATTAGGGAAATATGCTGGTGATTGAAATTTTTGGAAACACGATGAAAGTTGGAGGAAATCGAGAGAATCTTATCTTTGATGGAATTTATATGGGGAGTCCAAGATAAGAGATTGTCTATATGTGGACACCCAAGTATTTGTATGACTTGGCGATATGGATGGAATTCGGACCAAATTTAAAAATAGGATTTCTCCTGAAGGTTGAGCTCCCACGAAAGCCACCGCATTGAAGAAAGGGACATCGGAAAACAACAGAAACGGTTTTGGCAGTTGCTATTGACAAATTAAGCTCGGAAAGCTTAGAATCGACTAAACTTAAGATTTTGTTAGTATTATTCTCAAGTTCCCTACGCGAGAGGCCAAAAGAGACTACTGCGAGATCGTCCGCAAAGGCTTGAAGAAGAAACACTTCTTGGGGAATATTACACCACTCATCAAGCAATGCCCTCCGAAGTTCCGGTAGACAGGTGGGAGGGTGTTGACGGGCTGCAATTCGTCGGCCAAGCATATCCCAAACATGCTCTATTGGATTCAAGTCCGGTGAGTATGGTAGCCAATCCATACGGGTGATATCCTCCTATAGAAGGCATTCGTCTACAATGTTTGCACGGTAAGGACGGGCATTGTCATTCATCAACAGAAATTCAGCACCAATGGCGCCCCGAAACAAACGTAAATGTTGTTCCAGAATGACATCCCGATAGATGTGGCCTGTCATCGTTACACTCTGAGCATGCAGGTCAGTTCTGGAAGAAAGAATAATTCATCCCCAAACGAGCCACCCTGCTCCACCGTAACGGTGTCGTTTAATGGTGTTCTTTTGGTGGTATCGGGTACCTGGCGCTCTCCACATGAATGTCCGGCGAGAATCAGACTGCAAACTAAACCTGGACTCGTCGGAAAACATCACACAAGACCACTGTTGTGGTGTCCACAATGCATGCTCTCTACTCCAGGTTAATCGCAGGCGACAGTGAGTTGTGGTAAGGGGAACACATGTGACAGGCCTACGAGTGTGTGCCCTAAGTGTCTGTACATGGTCTGCCTTGAAACTGTTGTACCAGTAGCTGAAGAGAGCTGACGAGATAGGTCTGATGCTGTGCTCCGTCTATTTCTTTTGGCAGTAACTGCCAAATACCGGTCCTCATTCGGCGTTGTAACTCGGGGGCGACCTGTGCTGTAACATCTACTCACATTACCATCATCTTGGAATCGTTGCTAAAGCCTGGAGATGACACTCTGGGAGATTCCAATTTCTTCGGATACTTCCAGCTAGTACGTCCACATCCCAGTCTTCCGATAATTCTACCACGTAAAAAATCATACAAATGCTTCTTTTCTGCCATAACTATGCGGTTATTGCACTGAAAGGCTTTTAAAGCGCTTGTGAACAATTTTACTTCTTTGCCAGAATTCCTTATATACCCCTCTCTTACACTCTCGTCATTGTGACGTAATATCCGCGCCATCTGGTGGTTTCCTGTAATTTGAATATTCTTCTTCAAGATGTGTGTGATAATTCTACAGGTGAAATTTTTATTTTAGAGTTCAATTTCTGTGTGATTCTGAATTATCCTTAATTTATGGACATGTGTGTATATATGCTATTGGACTAGTATTTTTGTTTGTTACTATTTATTCATTTTTTTTAAAATTTAATTAATGAATTAATATTTGAATAAAGCTGTATTAATATCAAGTGTGATTCACTAGAAGTTTAAAAAATACATTTGAATTTGTGACGGATGCTTACGTGTTTCACTAACCTTCTTTCGATTTCCTTAAATTGTTTTATTTATTTCAACCAATCTCCTCCGAGAGCCAAAAGTGTGACTTACGCAAACGAGATATTTTCGGGTTTAGCGAGTTTGAAAAGATATAAAAGGGAGAAATGAAATGAAGAGAAAAAAGAGAGTGATTTTGAGAGAGTAGTTTTTCTAGTGGAAATATATTCGTCGAGAGAAGACTATTGAAAAGTATTCATTAAATCGGTTCGGGACGGAACTGAAAGATAGCTGAGATTGAAGCCACTCATTAAAGCAATCCAGATTTAGAAGAACCTGCCTTAAGAAAAGGTATCAGGTCAGTTGTTTTCATAAATTAAATATAAATGTGTAGCTTGATTGTGCGCGTTGTTCTCCGTGGATTCAGTTAGGATTCCATCGTTCATAATCAAATTCTTCTCTCACTCCACTGTATTTTGTTGATCTTAAGGTTTTAATAGTATTTGTGTAATCTCTCATTAAGAAAGGTCAATAAATAAAATGTATTTATTAAATTAGTTGTAATTAATTATGGATACAACATATTCAGATTTAGATAATACGCGAAGGGGAGTTAATAATCTTATTGGTAGTGATAGGCTACGACAAACTCTTGAATGGATGATTAGAAAGTATTTTATGAACGATTGAAAATTTGAACAAGATATATAAATAAATATTGCTACGTAGATCGGGGTTCGAGGATTTTATGCAAAATCAGTCGTAAATAACAAGGCAATTCCTTAAGAGCTATGAGTATTTATTGCCGTAAATCTATCCTTGAAAATACAGGATTCAACAGCAAATTTCGCAGAATAATTAACAGAAGGATCTCACACCTTCAACAGCACTCAGGCACAATAAGCAGTATCTAAAATTCACGTATGTAAATGACTATTCACAAGCACAGCCGAGCTTGTCAAATTCAAGGCAAGTCTTCTAATTGCTAATCAAAACAGTGCTCACTACTCGCTTGTTAAAATCAGACTGACTGTTACGGCGAGTCTCTCTCTATTTATAGCAGAAGCCGAAAATTCTGGAAAGATGCGCTCGCGCCACAGATCGTGAAATTAGTGGATTTCTCTACTAATTTCTAGAAGAATCCAGAGGGTCCCAAACTCGCCAACATGGTCGCCAACTTGGTCGCCAAAGTCGCCAAATTGGTCGCCAAAAATGATGCCAACTTGGCTCTATCGCCAATATTTTGCCAAGTTCCCATTGAATCGCCATTATAACGTAAGGGACGGCGTTGCTTGTGAATATTACAATCTTATCATGAAATAAATATAGCATAGAGTAATATAAAGGCATTGCACATCGAAATATAAATTATTTACATTATTTTATACAAAATTCGTAACATTGCCCCCTCCTCAAAGACTGCACGTCCCGGGCAGTACAATCCCTGAGTAAGAGGCATCTATTTACAGACATAACCTATTCACATAATAATCGAATATAAAGTAACAAATACTCAACAGCAAAAAGCAAGTAAACTCAAAATACAAGCATAAATTACAACACTAAAATAAACTAAGAAATTAGAAAAGAATTAAATAAATCACATTATTTACAAAATAATTTGTAACCATGATCTGAACTTAGGTACCTTATTCTCCTTGGCCAAGATAAGGGGCTAGCCTATTATAATGTATTACCTTCGGTTTTGTGTGTGGTGATTTCTGTATCCGAACCACAACGTCATTCAGTCTTTTTAGGACTGTGTAAGGACCTTCCCAGTTGGTCTGCAACTTCGGAGAGAGTCCTTTGCGACGTTTCGGATTCCATAACCACACTTTGTCGCCTTCGTGAAAGTCGTGTCCGGTTGCTCTTGCGTCGTATCGGGTCTTCATCTTCTCTGAAGCCATGCCGATTCTTTCCCTAGCCAAATGATGCATTTCCTCCATCCGTGCCTGGAGTTTCTCGACATACTCCTCAGGCGCCAGGTGAGAATCTGGTGGTCAACTGAACAGGAGATCTGCAGGCAGATGAAGATCATGTCCAAAGAGCATCTGGGATGGGGAATAGGCGGTGGTCTCGTGAACTGCACTCCTGTAGGCAAGCAGGAAAAGAGGCAGTTTCTTGTCCCAGTTCTGTTGATTGCTGGATACTAAGAAAGAGAAGCTGTTCAGGATGGTCCGTTTGAACCTCTTTACCATGCCTTCAGATTGAGGATGTAAAGTTGTTGTCCGAGTTTTGTCGATGCCACGTATCTCCCACAGTCTCTTGCTAACTGCAGAATCGAAGTTCCATCCCTGATCGGAGTGCAGTTGTAGAGGAACTCCGTATCTTGAGATCCAGTGTTGAACAAGAGCCTCTGCAACAGTCGAGGCCTCTTGGTCGGATATAGGATAGGCTTCAGGCCACTTAGTGAAGTAGTCCATGACAACCAGGATGTTGTTGTTGCCGTCTGATGATCTCGGAATTGGGCCTAAGATGTCGAAAGCTATTCGTTCGAAAGTCGCTCCCACATTATACAGCTGGAGTCGTCCTCTGGTGCGTTTTCTTGGACCTTTACGTGCAGCACAGGGATCACATGTGCGACACCACTTCTCAACGTCACTCCGAACATTGTTCCAGTAGAAGCGCTCTCGGATTTTTTGTAAGGTTTTCATAATACCAAAATGACCACCAGTTGGACTGCCATGGAGTTCCCTTAGGACTGTCGATATTCTTGTCTTCGGGAGTATTAATTGCCACCTGAATGCTTTTCCGTCGTCAGATTCCCATTTTCAATATAAAACACCATTTCTCAGGTGCAGAGAGTCCCAAAGAGCCCAGTAACGCTTCGTAGTAGGATGGAAAGAGGCGATGTCTTTCCAGCTGGGCTTTTGATCAGATGACTCTTTGAATTCGATTACTGGTTTAATTTCAGGATCAGCCAGTTGATCTTTTCTGATGTTCTCATCATTCCACGGGTCGGATTCCGATGTTGATGGCATTGTAACTTGGCGGACTAACGGATCTATTACGCCAAATTTCTCTTCGACTCTCGAGCAGTATTTACAGCTCTCAGGACAGGGTCTTCCCGAAAGGGCGTCTGCATTTCCGTGTGCTGATCCTTTTCTATGGCGAATTTCTATATCATACTTCTGTAGCCTTTGTATCCACCTGGCTACTTGGCCTTCTGGATTTTTAACATTCTGTAGCCAGGTCAATGATGCATGATCTGTTCGAAGTAGGAACCGTCGACCGTAGAGATAAGGATGGAAGTGCTCCACGGCTTTTACGATAGCAAGCAGTTCCTTCCTGGTCACACAGTAGTTTCTTTCTGGTCTGGACAGACACTTGCTAAAGTAGGCGATGACACGCTCCTGACCATCTATTTCTTGGGACAACACAGCTTCGATTCTCTCACAACTTGCATCTGTATCCAGAATAAACTGTTTCCCAGTTTCAGAATATGCCAGGATTGGAGCAGATGTTAGTGCGTCTTTGAGCTTGTTAAAGGCGTTGTTACACTCGTTCGTCCAGATGAATTTCTGTTTTGCTTCGGTCAGCTTATGGAGTGGTCTGGCGATTGTTGAGAAATATTTCATGAATTTCCGGTAATACGTACATAATCCCAAGAAACTACGGAGCTGGTGAACATCTGTCGGGCTTTTCCAGTTTTTCACGGCCGAGATCTTATCCGGGCCTGTTCTTACACCTTCCGCCGAAATAATATGCCCGAGATAGGTGACTTCACGCCGGAACAGGTGGCACTTAGATGGATTTAACTTGAGGTTAGCTTCTTTCAGCTTTTGTAGCACATGCCTAATATTGTTAAAATCTTCTTCGAAGAAACGCCCCACGATTATGATGTCATCAAGATAAACCAGGCAGGCCTCGTACGAAAGTCCTCCGAGAACTGTTTCCATAAGGCGCTCGAATGTTGCAGGTGCATTACACAAGCCGAAAGGCATAACCTTAAATTGCCAGAGTCCTTGTCCCGTGGTGAAGGCAGTCTTTTCTTTATCGTCAGGGTGGATTTCTATTTGCCAATACCCACTCTTGAGATCTAGGGTAGAGAACCAGGTATTGCCAGCGAGTGTATCAAGCGTGTCATCTATTCTTGGAAGAGTGTAGCTGTCCTTCTTGGTCACGTCATTCAGCCGACGATAGTCCACACAAAATCTAGTAGAGCCTTCTTTCTTCTTGACCAAGACGGTGGGAGATGCCCAGGGACTTGACGACGGCTCAATGACATCATTATCTTGCATATCTTTAATGAGTCTTTGAACTTCTTCCTGTTTAGCAAACGGTAGTCGTCGGGGGTGCTGCTTAATAGGAGGATGCTCTCCCGTATCAATTCGGTGCTGAGTTAGTCTAGTTCTTCCAAAGTCCTCAGATGTTTTTTGAAAATAGGCTTTGGAATTCTGTAATCAGCTCTCCTGCAGCACATCTTTGTTTCTCGTCTAAGTCCGTGTTTCGTAGTAAACCCCTGACTAGATCTTCTGAAGAAAGGTTTTGGCTATTGCACTTTCGGTCTACGCATGTGACAGGAGCACAAGCTGCTATTACCTCTCCTTCCTGGATAGTTCTGGTCTTATCACTGATGTTAGCCACTCTTACTGGGATGACTGACTTCGACAGGTCTACTACCGACGAAGCAATCAGTAGCTCCTGCCTTTGCATTGTCTGGGTCAGGATAATCAATTAGGCCGAATCGGAATTTCCTATTTTCTTCTTCTAAACCAGGTATTATGCATTCAGTGATAATGAGATGTTGGATTTTGCTATAATTTTCTGGTTGGATTCAAACTGAGTTTGTAAGCCAAAAAGAGTGATATAGGGAGAGTGTGAACTAATAGTAGGAATTGAATAAAATACCAGTACCTCTTTTCTAACATCTACACACCACACAATATAAGAATAGCTTGAATATTACACATAAGGGGTAGGTACTCTGATTATTCTTCCCGGACTATATTTGAAAAAAAAATCACTTTCGAGAGGTCTTAGAAGTTGGATGATCATATTTGCAAGCTTCACGGCTGTTGTGATATTCAAGTAGGACCGCAAATTAGAGTCCTAAAACGGGTTGTCTGGAATATTATGGGACCATAGTAGTCAAGTAGAAATATTTACGATCTCGTGGTCGAGGAATATTGAGTTTGAGTTATTGTGCCACTAAAGACGCTCACTTGACCCTAATTCAAAATTACGAGGTTCATCCAACCCTCGTCTTACTTTAGAGCACGACATTAATGAAGTATCAAATAAAATTTGAAATATTGCAATCAACTGCATATTAAACAACTAACTAAAAATTACCTCGAAACATAAAAATTAGATTCATCCAATTCACTTTAGATTTCGTCTATGTCAATTTGTGACGGATCTATCCGCGACTATATTAATACCTTGGGGACACTTCTGGGGAAAAATATTTTAACTCAACCAACTTTCGCCGACCAAGAAAGCGTGATTATGTAAATGAAGTATATTATATAAATTCTGTTTTCGCGAGTTTGGGAGTTGGCAAGTAGGAGTTAGCAAAGATCTTGCGAGTTAGTTTGCTAGTTGAAGATTGAAAGGTAGTGGAATTAGTAAGAGGTCTTGGAGTTGTCCAAGAAAACGAATTACGGAGAGTGGATTCGATGACATTGATCAAATCCCGATAAAGATCCCCTGCAAGATTCAAGTGTAGGGTCCGCTGCATAAAAAGTACAGGTATCGTGAGCTTGTTTAATTAGAAGTTAGCTTATTCATGAGCGACGTAGTTTATATTGAGAGTATTTAAACTATCGTAGATTCAGTTGAGGGTCCGTAGTAGTATCCCCGTGTTAGTGAATCTCACCTCCCTTCGCTACTATTTGATCGCCTATCTTAATTAGATTGTTATTGTGTCTGATTGATATTTTGATAACAATAAATTAATTAGATTGAAATCATGTCTGTGGATCATTCAGTTTCTCCCACACACCTAGCCGGATTTGCGGGTAGACGAGGGGTTTCAGAGGCAAGCAGGAACTGACCGGTATTGCAAATTACAGGGCTTATATTTGATAGATTTTTTTTGTTTCTTTTGAGTGACATTAATTCAAAATTATAATTCTTTTAAAATAAAAAACACATTTTTTGCCAAAAATACGGTAATTGGGATAGAGGTGGATGTCGTCTTTCTGTCTCAATACGAGTTCATTAAATTAAACCATTTATTTAAAATCTTTGAACCTGTTTTAAAAATAAAAAAACACTAGGATTGTTCATTTTCTTTGAGACGTTTTGATAAGAATTAAGAAAACTTTTAGAAAAATTTATTATTTGCAAAGAAGATGAAAAATAGGAAAAATAATTATATCATGATATCTCTTTTTTCATTAATTCATAAACCCATAAAAGCACAATAAACTGAAAGCAAAAAAACGGCCTTTTTATTTCTGTTAATTTTTTTTTACTCAAACATGAAACCAATCTAAGAGTAAACAAACTTTATGACTGACAGTAAAAAAAAAAAAACTTCATTTGCAACAAAATGTTAAAGGGAAAAAAAGTATTTAACGGTGCAAAAAAAGTTAAATTAAATAAGAATACATAATTTAATGTGTACAGAAGAAAACTAAAAGAAAGATTTTAACTCATAAATGGAAAGTAAAGCTGACATCTACGGCTAATTAAGAGAAAATTTTTGGATGATTATGAAAAAGTGTATTTGCTCTTTTTTTCCCCTACTTTTATACAATTTAGAATTAAAATTGTTTTTGCGCACTCCGAATTGATATAAACGTTAAGCAAGTTAAATAAGAGGATTTTTTTCTTTCAACGTACTTTTATATACTGAAATGAAATAAAATTTATTAAACTAACGTTCTTAATAGTTAAGATACTCTTGCACACAGATTTTCTGAAATTTTTTACATATAAATATATTTTTTTGCTTTTCATATATATGCAGAAAAATATGCAAATTGTACAAAAAATAATAAAAAAGAGGAATTTTTATTATTTTAATACTAACACCAATTGTAATTAAATTTATCTGAATTTTAAAATTTGGTGAAAGAATTTTCAATTTAAAAATTAAATCGGAAATTTGTTGGTCTAATGTTTTTTACGTTTTTTCTATATATATTGAATAAAATATAATAAGTTATTTTACATTTTAAAAGCTTTTTAAGAGTACTAACTTTTCTAATCTTATTTAACGAGTTATTTATAAAAAATTGAATAATCTTTTAGAAATATACTGAGTTTATCGAATTCATTGAAATGATAGTTATGATACTTTTATTTAAACTTGTATTCTCCCTCGCTTACCCTACTGTATGTGTGTAAAAAAGAAAGCGAAGTCTGCCGAAATCATTTATTTAGTTCACTCTGAAGGGAAAAAAACTTTGATTCCTTTGCATACTTTTAAATAATTTTTAGGTGCTGAATTTATATAAGCAAAAATAAACCAATGTCAGTCATTCGTAAAGAATTTAGAGCTCTTAAGTATTAAGTGAAATTGTTTTGATTTTTAAAACCCTTTGTTTAGAGGGAGCATGTTTACCACAGCCCACTTTATACTATTAAAATCATTTATGTACCTTTGGTTTCCTTTCACCTATACCCATATGAGAAATTTCTAAAATATATCTTATGAATACAACTTTTCAAAGGAGTAGTGAATTAGAAATACTTTATATTCTTAGATGATGATGATGAAATTTAGAATTTTTACACATTATATCCAAGGAAATTTATGAAAACAGAGATCAGTACATAATAACCGAGCAAAACTTATGAAATATATTTGAAAACACCACAATTTGTAAAATGAAATGTAAATTAGACATATGAAGGTGATTCATAAGGGATTAGATGGATGAATTTTGTGGTAAGGTAACCCTTTACCACGACCTAGTAATGGTTTAAATGGGGAGATGGTTATATTTTCACAAATTTCGTATTGGCGTTGTATTTATGCACAAAATACTAATTCCCTTTTGCTCCATTTGCCCCAAAATGCTTAAACTTTTATAAACCAAAGCACATTAATATACAGGGTGATTTTAAAAAGATAGGACAAACTTTGAGGGGTGGTAAAGCTCACTAAAACAAACAATTTTGTATGGGAATATATGGGGGGAACTGCTGCGTTGAGGCACAACAAAAAAAAACACATCAAGGGAAATATAAATCGTTCATTAGCAGCATACTTAGCAACTGATTCCGTACAGGAAATTTTAAGTTTTAGATAATGCATCCACAACAGTCTAACCGTAAAAATCTCCAAACGGTTGGTTGACCGACTTGTAAATAACATGCTACAGCTCATCTACTTGTGCCGAGTGTTTCGTCCATATCATCCAAGATGTCTTCTTCCATATGTTTTTGTCGTACAGTCCTCGATCTACCCCTTCCATCAGTACTGGCGATAAATGAATCATTTTCACACAGCTGCCGATGTAACCGCAGAAACATTTTGTAGTTCAGCATGCAACTACTTGGAAAGAGTTCCTGATGTAGTCGTAGTGCTGTTCTGCCGCAGTACCGTACATAAGAAGCATGTCTGCCTTTTTTCTATTAGTAAAATCACTCATAAGTACCAAAACCACGAGCTCAAATGAAATTTATGGTGGTGCAGCATATCACAGGTACACAGTTTTACTGCCTTCAACCATCGCTAATATTGTCAACGGTTCACGCCATAAAGGTCGCCAAGCATGCATGACGGTGGTGGATGCAATAGCTAAAACTATTTTAATATTTGATCTACGGAATCACTCGTTAAGTATGAAGATAATAAACATTTTATGTTTCCGTTAATATGTAACTTTTTTTCTGTTTGTGCCTCATACAACGCGGTGCTTCCACCCATATATTCCAAAACCAAAATTGTTTGTTTTAGTGAGCTCTGCCACCCCTCAAAATTTGTCCTATCATTTTATTATCACCCTGCATAAAAAAATTATTTGTTCCATTTATGTTTTTGAGAATTCCAGTTCAAATTATTTTCTCAAAAACCGTTTGGTTGTATAACAAATTTGTTTGAAAAAAATAGTTTGCTATTCTATGTATAATAACTATATAATCTATACAACAACCTCAAACCTATAATAAAACTTTCTCTGACATTTTTATCGAGTGTGTTTTCATAAACCACCGAATTAACAAAAATAACTATACATTATTATCATAATGTATCTGTATTATTCTACTGGAAACTGCGATTATAAAGCAATGATTTGTCTTTTTTAAAATATTTTTTCAAGTAAAATTTTTTAAACGAATTTGTTTTGATAAAATAACTTAAACTATATGAAAATATAAAACTCTCTTGAAATGTTTTAATTTGTGTTTCGTGTTGTGTTTCAATTATTACAATATGTTATTATTTATATTTTTGTAATTATTATTTGAATCATGAGTAAAATTATTACTACTATTTTATTTTTGCTTTATCTGAAAAAAATGATTCACTTCGAATTGGTAATTTAAATTTTGATGTTTTAACCATCAACGTGAAAGAAGAAACATTTTTATAAATCTTGCGATTTTAAAGTCTCTGCAAATCTTTATTTCTAAATAATTTTTCAGAAATAATAATTATGAACTTTTAGATTAAAAAAACACATTTCGAATATTCTTACATCATATATGAAATCAACTTCTATAATATCAAATTCCACCCTTGAAACCAAATGTTTCTAAAATAATTTTAAGCAAAACAATTTTGGGATACCTGTAATTCTTTGTAAGAATCGAATGTTTACTTTTTATTATAGATACTTAATTCCTACATTTTGTAAGTGAGGAGCTTCAAGAATTAGTACTTTAAAACGTTATGTTCATATGTTTCCTTATATGAACTCAGTAATAAATTCTAAATTCTATAATTTCAAACTTTATAAGAAGCAAAATTATAATAAGAAATTTAATTAGAATGTCCAAAATATTTTTAAAAATTGATTATTATTTTGAGAATAATATTTTAAAATGAATAATTCTTTAAATTCTTCATTATTAAAACTGAGATATAAAATGCAATAGTACTTTTAAGACCATTTCTTCTTATATACAAATTAATTTTCAACATTTTCCAACAAAATGTAGTTTTATATAATTATGTGCTTAAAATCAAGCATTGGCGAGCAGACTAAAAAAGTTGCTATCTCAAAAATTAATTTGAAAGACACGTTACATATCTATAAAGAATAACAAAATGCTTTAACTGGACAATGACGAACTTATAACTAGACATTTTCACTTAAATTCGAAGTTATTAAAAAAGTATCTATATTTAAATAAAAAATTTCCAACATTCTTTACCACGAGTTAAATTTAGATGATTTAAAACTACTTCGAAACAATTTATTTAAAAACTGCTTTGAATATTCTTTACTGGTTTGCTTATCTTTCAAATACAAGAAATTCTGTTGCACATGGGTCGTAAAATAAAACATCAAGAAATATGATTATAGAGCTCCCATTTTATTTATGGGAAGACAAATGTATGTATGAAAAAGAACAAAGGAATTCACAAAGCAATTGCGGTCTTCTCCCATGCCTGCTTTCACTGGAAGCGTAAATAATAAGAAATCGAATCAATTGCTTTAGTATTCGATAGTTACTGACTCGGCTGGCGAAAGCTCATTGTTTTCGGAAATCGTTTGGGGAAATCTTGAGTTTCATAAAAGCATATAGAGACAGCACAAATGGTAACCATGGTTAAATTAGTTCTTATGTTGTTTTGTCTATTACTTTTATTCATATTTATCCCCTTTAAAAAGAAGGAAAGATATGCGTCTGAAACAAATTCCTAGAAAAAAAAAGATTTAAAATAGAATTTGCTACAACTGCTATTCATTCATGCTCCATAGCAAAAATTATAACAAATTGTATATGATTAACATGTAAGAAAGGATTTCTATCTTTATTAGGAGGTAATTAAATTTGTGGGCATCATTTTAAGACTTAAACATCAAATGCACAATTTTTAAATGAATTTGTTTCCTCAAATGTGTAACCAGATTTGACTGTATGATAGAATATACATTCATGCACTTGGTGATTGCATACGAGTGTGTTAAGTCCGTTTCTTCAGCAAACTGATTCACTCATTTAAGGGAATAGATTTCTTGGGAGCTAAATCTATGTTGTATGTAAAGGCGAAATATTCCAATTTAATCTATTATTTTTTATATCGTTTGAAATATTCAAGCCCCAAAATAGAACTGATTATTCGCATAGAATATTTGATATTTGATATTAAATATTTTTAAAATAATGTTCCTAAATTTATACATACAAATCCAATTACAGACTTTATTGTATTTAATAGTGAAAGCTGAAGTACATAAACGCCTTTTAGTTTCATCGTGTATTAAATATATTAATGATTATATGTATGCTTGTGTTCCATTGCTGCACTTGAACCACTAAATATGCGCGAGCATTCCCATTTACTCGCTGTCATATACAATAACATTTAGGCAAAAATTTGTTTAAAAAAATAAGAAGTATTTTCTAGAGAGCTTTTGCTATATTTTTTAATAATCTGCCTGAATAGTCTGCCGAATACACGCTGATCCATGTATAAACCGAGAGAGCGCTTTAAAGAAACATTCAAAAATTTTTCCAATCAAATTGCTGTAGAATAAAACGCCAGACGTCAAAGATGATAGTTTTATTTCTGGTAACTCTATCTGCAGCTAACTTCTCTTTTCCAATTCATTTGTTATCTTGTACATTATGTGCTAGAAGTACTGTATGTCCCTTTTTTGTTTAGAAAATAAATCGGAATAGAAATTTGTATATGGTATGTGATCTCTCGTCAACCTGTTTCATTCCTTAAAGAAGTTAATCGTTATATGATGATCATATTGTAACGGGGCTATTCGTATTCCTCTTACTAATCTTCTCTTGGGGAAAATCTATTACTTTCAATATTGTTCAATTGAAATTTTTCTTCCGAAGAAGAAGATACGATTTATGTAAACCATGTGGTATATTTAAGCATTAACTTTTAGGTTTGAAAGAAAGAGAGAGATGTTAGGAGTTAGATAATAGAAGTTAGAGTGATTAACGTAAGGTAATTGAAATCTAGACGAGAACAATATGTCGATTAATTAAATAACATATAAGATTGATAATTGACGGTTCAGTCAACAAGATATGTGAATTAGAATCAAATCTACCAAAATTCAATTATCTGAGATGAGAGTTACGATTACTTAGAACGGATTACTAAACGTACCAAATGTAAGTGATTCTACTCATATAATTAAATATCAAATATCTCGTCTACCTCGTTTTTCCTCTAATACTTTAATATAAGTGCATTTACTACCCTGAGTTTGTGAAAAAATTAATAAATTATATTTGTTTTTGATTACGGCTGGTATTCCTTCTAACTTCCAATCACTAATGGATATCTGGTGATGTTACGAACTATCTGGCGCTGATTTTGAAGGATGTTCATATATATTTATTTCTTTTAGAATAAAATTTTCATTCAAAATGCTAAAAAAGTTTTAAAAAATTAAAATGGCATGTTTATGACTAACGCGAAATATTTAAAACTCCGTTATTCTCTAAACTACGTTTTCCCCTACATTAAAGGATCCGTATGTAAGATAGCCCCCTAACTTGTAACTTCCAAAAAAATGCTTCAAAAACTTTTGGAAATTACGAAATTATACGGTTTGTTTTCAGTTACACATGCAAAAATATATACCGCAATTAGAGATTTGAACAAAACAACATTTTATTTCTTTACTTTTCTTCAGAATCTAAAATATTTGTTTTTTCATAACATATATGTATGCTTCAATCCGGTAAATTAAAACTTAGACTATTAGTAATTTAAAACTTAGTTACATAAGCGCAGAACTTTTAATTCGAGTTCAGCAGTAGCATCCATTCCAAAGTTTAGAATCGGCAACAATTCGGAAGCGGAGCAAGCGGCGGTAATTCTGTTTAAACAAATTACGACTTTAAACATTAGAGAAGGAAGAAACATAGCAATTTGCTATTCACTCTTGTGTTTAAATCTCTTTCGAATGACATCATCAACTTTAAAGTGAAGTGAATTGGTTCGACCGAATCCCATTTCAGAAAGAAATCAGGCCCGATGCAAACGAAGATAGAAATCCCCATCAATAGGGAAAAACAGTTGCGTAAGCAACTTAGAGTTGATACTAATCTTTTAAAATGTCTCGACTTTTTGCGTGCTTACTACTTTCCGTTGCTTCAGCGAAAGTGCTTTTCTTGCTACTTTATTTTTAGATAAAAAAAAAGAGAGGGACAAATTTCTTGAAAGGGGAATTTTGCTACAAGAGTTATTTTCAATGCTTTAATAAGATTTTAGATAAATGATTAGCCGTTGATATAGAAAAATTCTTTATTTTAAAGTAATTCTTTTTTTTACCTGAATGATGAAAGTTTTTTTAAATAAATGCTTTTGTACAAACGTTAAATAAGGGTCTGTCAAAATGAAAAATGAAAACTAAAGTGTATTTTAAAAAGAAGGATTTGTATAATTTATTTTTCTCAAGTTTCGAACGAAAACTCCTTTTGGAATCGATTGTTATCGATGGAAGGTATTCGAAGAAGGAAACTAAAAAGTTATTTTCTTAAATGCCTTTAAGAGTTATTTTAAGAGTAATTTATTTATTACTCCCTTTGGGCTATTTCGTTACGTCCTGCTTTTTACTTGAGATTAATTCATATAAACTCAAAAGAAAAATTAATTTAAGAGAAAAATATTTGAATGATGTATCGATACTTAATTTATAACTCTTATCGATTCTGCGTTAATTATTTTTAAATTCAAGATTAATTAATCACCATCGATTAACTTTGGAGTTATTTATTATTTTAATGGATTAATGCAGGGGTAGGCAAAAAGTGACCAGCAAAGATTTCTTGTACTGACGGTCAAGACAGTCAGGCAGGGGACATTTGTCTTATTAAAAGTATTTTAAAATTAGATCTGCTTGTAGTGATAGGTGATACGAAATTAGCAAAAATATGAATTGAATGAAACTACCACTATTTTATTTAACATATATTTATTGATTTTTATGTTACAATTTATACCTTTTTTTTAGATACAAAGTTAACTAATGAATGTGATAACTTTGAAATGGTGCTGCCCTCCAATATACTCCACGCCAACAAGAACTCCACGTGAGTCCAAAAAAAAAAATCTCTCCACTGGTTTGATTAATTTTTTTATTCCTGGTTAACAGAAATTAGTCACCAATTTTCTTACAGAAACTTGAATAGAATTTTTGAGTGAATGTTTTAGATATTTTCTAATTAAAATAGGACTTTTTTTAATAAGCATCTCCAAAGTATTGAAAACAGAAAGAATTACAGCTACGCATTTAATTAGATATTCGTTAATTTATTGTATGAGCGAAAACAATTAAAATAAAAATATCTAATTTCATGCTAGCTATGTTCATGATTCCTCAAAAAAAGAAAGATAATTCTTAGATTCAAATCCATCAAAGCGTCTTTCCAGGTTATGAAAATATGCGTCTTAATGTTGTCACTTATAGTACTTGAAAAGACTCCACAAGAAGATAACTTTCTGGAAAGTTGATGAATTAAACTTCAATTTGATTATTTAAAGATTCAAAAAATATCTTTAACATAAGAAAAGAAATTGATATTAGTTACATACTTATAAAATGCAAATCATATGCAGAAAGTATGAACAACGAAATTTGCAGTCATTCTAAATATTCATGATTTACATGTCATTCATAAAACTGAAAAATAATGTTTAGGACATTTTTAAACCGTTTTCAAATCAATTGGAACTGTTGTAGCCAATTAGTTAAAACTGAATCCCCTTTGTTTTAGATGAAGAAAAATGTTTTTACTTGTGTTTTATGTTTCCAAAAAACTTGGTTTCATTTTGGTGATAAAAAATAGAAATACGAGAGAAAAAAACAAAAAGGTACTTACGTAATATACCATCGACTAATTTCTTCAAATAAAAAAAAACCGCTAAATGCTGCGATATGCACCCAACTGTTGGAATCCATTCCCAAGCATATTGTAAAACAGAAAATACAATGATAGCATTTGGCAGTCTTTTGAAATGGCGACGTCATTTTATTTGATGAAATGGGTTGACGGTATGATTCGTTAGCATCAATATAATTGAAATGATTGACCAAATAATTTTAACAATTATACGGCTCTTAATAATTTCAATACAAATATACATATTTAGTACAGATTAAGTTTGATTACAGGAATAGTTTACACCAACGTGGCGAGAGAAACTCAAAGTATGGGCTCAAAAAGCATATACAGTAGACTCTCCACAAACCTTCCATAATGCGAACCACTCTCTAATTCGAAGTATATGCTCAACCCCTAGAAAAACTCTTAGTATTTTGAACTAAAAAAGTACGTTTTGGTGCACTCAATATTTCGAAGTAAATTCTGCGTCTGGCCAGACTACAACACGCGATAATTCGAAAGTTAAATAAAAACTGGACAATTCGAGCGCTCAAATAATGTAGAGTCCTGTAGAAAACAAGTCGGGGCTTACATGTTTTGTGTTGATGACAATTTGTGATATGCTCATGGAATCTAATGCTGAACTATGCCTTGGGAAGTTTTCCCAGTACAGGATTCGACGACTACGCGCAGGTTGACAGGGACATCGCTGTTTGGGGGACGCTGAAATTGTGGCTTTGGATCACAATAACATAGAAGGTCAAGAAGACGAATTGAAGGAATAGATTCCGATAAATCTGACAGAAGTGTCACTAAACCAACTACATAACTTTTTCCTTCAAAATTATGTGGATGCGGACGTTTTTCAAACTTCATTTATTCTAGAAAAATCTATTAATAAAGTTAGAATAAATGCCACAAAACAAAACAAAAACAAAAAAAACAGATTTTTTTTTGTAAAAAAAAAAGATTAATTATAAACAGTATGTATTCTTTTAATAATTGTTTAAATGCATAAATATATTGTTTTAATACAGGACTTCTTCTTTTTAAAAGTACTTTAAAATAATTTTATACATTATGTACAATTGTTGTTTTATTATATAGTTTCAAGTTTAAATGCGTTGGAAAATATTTCTCTTCGTGTACTCTGGGAGTTTTTTCCTGCCCTCTTGACAATTCGAAGTTTTTCGTCGGTCCCTCTAACTTCAACTTATCTAGAGTCGACTGTATATGTGGTGCAAATAAATTAAATATTTAAAAACCTTATTTTAAGGTAGATTAGATACCATAAGACAGAATACATTTGAAATAAAATAATACATGGTATAGAAAATATAGCATGGCTAGTAAAGCTGAAGTTGACTCTGTGTTGTATCAGATTTAGCATTACCCAGGGTGCACCGCGAGGAGGCCTGATACATTACACCCTATCAGAGAAATACTGAATTTGGGAAATTTCATAATGGATAGAATACTAATCTATCCGGAAAACAGCAAAAAAAAAATAGGGGCAAAATTCTTATCTTTCTAAACTATAGTAGAACTATGCGAAACGCATTAAACTCCACTCAAGACGAAGAAGAACCTTCCTGTCATGAATATTTAAATTCATCGAAGTGGAAAAATTGAATTTATATTAGATTAGAGATTGTGAAAAGTTTCAAAACAGGAGAACAAGTAAAGGAGTCTAGTCATGCCGAGTAAAAATTATGTTAAACTCTCTACTATTTTTTTCCTAAGAACACGACCATTAAAAAGTTATTTTACTACGACCTTATTGTTTATTCTGGACTACGTATAAATCTAGTTTTAATTTTAATCTTGGGAGTTTTTCATGTTTCAGCTTTAGCAATATCTTAAAATAGACAGCCCCCCCCCCATATTGAGTAATTCCTTCTAAAATAAAAGAATATGCAAATTATCATAATCCTGACTCTACTCATATCAATACTACGTCACAGGGTTTTAAGAAGGTACCGTTGTGAAATATAGCCACTGCCACAGTGTTAGAGTTGTTGTTCCGAGTGAGTGAGTGAATATTAACGTCGCACTGTTCAGATACACGAGGGCTTTTGGCGACGGAACGCGTAATTTTGAACCATGGTCAAGAGACGCGGACGACACCTGAGCTGGCACCCCCCTCCACCCCCTACCACACCACACCAACGGGAGGATGTTTAAGCTCTCTACATTTTTAACTTGCATCCCTTCTCTACACGGTGGGTCTTCAGTGGTACTGTGCTCGATCTCATGACACGCTAGCCATGATCCTTTACCTTGATCACTTGGCTACCGCGGTAACTGTTGCTCCGAGTATACATAGTAAATGTGTCGTGAACTCACCAGCTGAAGTATAAGGGTTCACTAAAATATGTGAGGTATTTTCTTAAAATACACCCTTTATTATGACTTATCTAATCTGTATCTAAATTCTACCTTAGCCAGTGATTCTCAAACTGAGTGGCGCGTCCTTCTAGGGGGCGTGATAACCCTACTTGGGAGGCGAGAGCGTATCGAAATGTCAAATATAAAAGGTTATTTTAAAATCTATTAATTTGCTGAAAGGAAGAAATACAAAATAGGTGTGTTCTGACATAACAAAAAGTAAAATACACGTTACACATTTATTGCAATCTATCTATTTAAAAATTAGAAGGGAAAAGTAACGTATTACGTATACTATTACTTAAAAGTGACATATACAAAATTTATTACTTATCTTCATGAATTTCACCGTTTATAATAAAGATCATATTATAGGTTTAGCGTCAATGTACATTATTATTGTATTTAATTCATTGTTATTGTACCGAAGGGGTGCGATGAAAACTATAGTTGAAAGTTGGATTGCAAATATTGAAAGTTTGAGAAGCATTACTGTAAAATCATAACTAATAATAAATTTTCTAATCAAATATATTTCATTTCAAATACACAGGGCTAACATAAACTATGCATTAATTTTGTAAAAGACTATATTATCAAAAGTATTACAAGTACACACTTGAAATATGAAAAAATATTCTTTAAGTAGAAAACAAATGTTTTTGTACTTAATGAAACACCTTAGCGGTCAATGCCACGACGGTGATGAAAACATCAATGGCTGAAGATGTAACCAAATCAGCTGGCAGATATCTAGGAGAGGAATGTGGCCGCGGAGCAAAATGGTCAAAGTATGGATCATGGCAGGCATGTCATGATCGATCCCAGTACAACAAAAAAAACCACCGTGTTGCGATGCACGTTAAATCTGTGGAGAACTCAAACGTTCTCCCGTTGATGTGGTGTAGTAGTTAGGAGAGAGGGGTGCCAGCTCAGGTGTCGTCCTCGTCACTTGACCATGGTTCAAAATGACGAGGTCCATCGCCAAAAGTCCTCGTGTATAGCTCAAGAGTGTGACGTTAATATTCACTCACCACTATGCGAGGGATATTCAGAGGTTGTTGTATGACAAAATAAATGCTTAATATTGATGGAAATCATGTTGAAAGTATATGATGTCCTGTGTTTTCGTGTAACATAAATTGGTGGAAAATAGTCCTTCATTTTCAAAACGTACTTCCTAAAAATATAATCCTCACATTCTTATGTTTTCATTTGTCGATTATTTTAAATTAGATTTTTAAATTTAGACCCCTCAAGATTAGGGGTCGGTAACCTATAGCACGCGACACTATTCTCAGTGGCACTCTGCGTTACTCTACAAATTTGTCAATGCTTGAGTGGATGGAAATTGATAAATTTGTAATAGACCTTATTTGACAAACATTTTCAGACTTATAGACATTTACAGAATTATGACAAAATCTGAAAGAAAACTCTAAATTTAAATTTACAGCAAATATGAAAACTATTGAATGTCATTGCTGGAGAGATTTAATTGTTTGAAGACAGAAAAGTGCACGTACTCTTTTGCTTTCCGCATTTGGTTCTACAAATCTACACTCAAGAGCCAAAAAATTATGACCACTTGTCAATAACGAGATGGCCCACCTTTGGCGCGCAACACAGCTTCATCCCGCCTTGGCATGGATGGCACAAGTCTTTGGTAGATGGCTGGAGACAGATTGTACCAGATGTTTAAGCAACGGTCACTCAAATCCGAGATATTGCGAATTGGTGAACTCTGAGCTGCCGTCCCATGACATCCCAAATGTGTTCTGTCGGATTGAGATCCGGTGAGTTAGACGGCCAGGACATTAACTAGAATTCAACATAATGTTCCTGGAACCTCTTCAACACTATTTTAGCCTTGTGACACGGGTCGTTGTCCCGTTGGAACATTCCATTTCCAGCTGGAAAAACCGAGGCCATGTAAAGAAGCAACTGGTCCGTAATGATGTTCAGATACTCTGTAGCATTCATGGTCTGCTCTACCACAACCACGGGTCCAAGAGACGCCCAAGAAAACGTCCCCCAAAGCATAATACCGCCACCACCAGCCTGTGTATGACCTACTGTACATTGAGGGAGCAACATTTCGCCTGGAAGACGGCGTCTCCAAACACTGCCATCTTTGTGATGAATGACAAACCGTGATTCATCTGACCAGGCAACTCTCTCCCACTGATCCATGGACCAGTCACGATGTACCCGGGCACAGCGCAGGTGCAGTTGGCGATGAAGCTTGGTCAGCAAAGGCACATGAGTGGGACGTTTGCTGCGTAGCCCCATATCCAACAGTGTCCGCTGAACAGTGTGCTCCGATACTATTCTACTTGGCCCTGCATTGTATTGGGCTGTCAGCTGAGCCACTGCCTGGCTCCGGTTTTGCTTCACCTTGCGAGACAGTCTCCGACGACCTTTTCCTTTGATAGCGTGTGGACGTCCAACACATTGTTGTCTACTGCTGGTTTCACCGTCAATCATCTACTTTGCATAAGTACTAACAACTGTAGATCGCGAACAACCCACGAGTCGTGCAGTTTCGGAAATACTTGTTTCGAGCCTTCGAGCCATTACAATCTGTCCTCTATCAAAGTCACTTAGATCCGCAGCCTTTCCCATCACACACAGAAGTAAGTGAAAGAATGATTCTTCAGACTCTCCAGCAGCAGTTAAATACCACTTCCACCTGATCACGTGCCTTCCACGTCATCCAGACGAGTTCATTGCAAAATGTAGGGGTGATCATAATGTTTTGGCTCTTGAGTGTAAGTAAAAAATCTTTTCTCATATGAAAAGTGTTTCATGTCCTCAAGAAAATTGTTTTGAAACTGAATGCTCAAAATCGTATCAAATTGAAAATAACAAATTTTACCCCTGATTTTGCGGTATTAAAACAGAATGGTGCAAGCACTAGGTTCTCATTAAAATTTTTATTTATCTTTTTACTTAACTGTAATGAAGGGAATTATTTATATTTTGTGTTGTTCTTTTTTTTATTTTAATAAGCATGTTTAAAAATACATATTACATTGACAATTTTAGTTTATTTAAATTTACTTTGAAGAAATAGTTAATATTTTATGCTATATTTATTTTTATGTTAAGAAATATATTTAAATGGTGCAAAATTAACACATCATAAAACTGCAATTATCTATATTGTTGACTTTTATTCTACAACTGTGCATGCATTATCGTGAGAATCGAATTGTTTCAAAAATGTCCTGCTGTGTGGCACGCTGAATCATATTGGTAGATTAGTTTGGCACGCTAGACCTAAAAGTTTGCTGATCCATGTTCTAGATTATCTAAACAATTCTGTGATAATGAACATCAAAACTTTGATCCACGGTTTTGAGAATAGCCTAGAAAATTCCACATTATATAATCTAAGAAGTTCTATATCATGTTATAAGTAATATTTTTTTCTGAAGATGTATATATATAAATATATATATATTACGCTGACAATAAGTCTGAACTTATGTTTACAATGACCTTTTAAATCATTTCAAATCTAATAAGAGACTGTACGAGAGCATATTTTGTATAAGACTTAGTAAATGAAATGTTCAACGCAATGAAAATTTTCCTCTAATTTCTGATAACATGTAGCCTGTAGTAGCTTTTAAGTCTTCATGGTCTTGACCTCATGGTGGAAGATATTTATTGGATAGTAGGTTCGAAACCTAATTTCACAAATATAATCATATGGAAAAATAAAGGTTACTGCCCCTTAAAATAAGGAGAACCTCAAAATTCTCATAAGTTTACCGTAGACGAGCGTGATGTGAAAATTAAAATTATAATATTCCAAGCTTTTCTTTTTCGTTTTTGTATCTTGGTTATGGTTTTAAATCAACGTTTCTCAAACTGTAGGAAACGCCACCCCCACCCGAAGAGTGGCGCAAGCATATTGAAAATTCGAAAACAAAATATTATTTAAAAAATATTAATTTCCTGAAAGTAAGCAAACAAAATATATTTTGACAAAATAAAAAATAAAATACACATTTACACTGATGCAATACACTTATAAATATATCAGTACTGTACAATGTATTTTATAATTAATTTAACAATACCAAGTTAAGAACAAGTTTGATAATTATCAGTGAGCCCATGGGCTTGTATTAAATCACTTATCTTAATAATTTGTACGGTTTATAATAATTCCTTAACTGCCGATTAAAAGTTACTCGAATCGTTCCCAATGCCATTTTCAAAGCAGACGCGTGAATGTTATTTGGGGGGGGGGGAGAGCCAATCCTCTGAAATAAGTAATTCCGTCTCAAACAATGTCAAGGTCATTTTATTGCATTCCAAAGCCTTCGGAAAAATTTTAAGGGACAGCATTGCACAGAAAGAACAGAAAGATCGTACTTCGGAAAGACGTATATATACGTCCAGAAAATTAATGTTTAGGCTGAGCGAGACGTTTATATACACCAGTGTCACTTAAGAGGTTAAAATCGTATTGCAGCTTTATCGTCAAAGAATAGTAGTATAGAATTCAATACATTGTTATTGCATGTTATCGCGCGATGAAAATTATGATTGAATATTGGGTCGCGTATTGAAAGTTTGAGATGCACTGTTTTAAATTATAAAGTCAGTCTTATTGACACTTGAGTTGTTAAAGGGACTCTAACTCATACTTAATTATCCAACGTAAGTAGCCCATTGAAGTGGAAATAGAATATTATTTTTAAAAAAATTAATATTTGGAGGTTATAGTGGTAATTCTTGTACAGCTAATGTGAATTATAATGGATTTGTCTATACGAAAATCGAGTGGTTGTAAGTGAATAAGTTTTATCCCACCAATTGTTTTATTTTTGAAGTATTTTAGCGGTCAAGAAATCCTCCATTACATAATTATATCCACACTCCTCCATTTCAATAAAGTGGTTAAAAATAAAAAATCTTATAAATATTCTCCCCGAAAGCCGAAAAGTATAACATTTTCAAGAAGCTTATGTAGATTTATGGTAAAGAAGTTTCCAATTCTGAATTGCGAATAGCAAATCAGGCCCACAGAAGGCCATTTACGGCAAACACTTACCATATTGCCTTAGAAAACTTTTCTCTTTTTCAGACAAAGGATGTGAAGATATTTTTCAGCTTACGAAGGTGCCTAGACGAAGTATTTTTAGTTTCTTGTGGTTTTTCAACTATTCCGAAAGTCAACAAAAACTGTAAATCTAAGCTTTGTATTAGAAAGTGTTTAAAAGTTTTGTCTCCTGGTAGGCTCCACGGGCGTCGGTTAAATAAAAAAGGAAATCAGATTTTTATAGGTTTAAACTTTTATGGGAACTATATAATTTATTTATTGAAGCATACAACACAACACACACAGAGGTATAGAATTATCAACAACTACTATAATATACTTGTATGATAAGTACAAAAAGTTATAGTTTTTGCATAACTCTTCCACGTGTTTCATTTTTTTCTCATAATACATTTGCTTATCATATGCATTTTTGACCAAATGGATGAAGAGGTTTTTTATCGAAGATTTTTAATGCATTTATTGTAAGAAAAATAATAAATTTAAAAAAAGTTTACAAAATAATGTACTTTTTATTTAAAGTTAAATTCTAATGTGGTGATATTGTCTTTCTTGCAATAGATTTTATAAAAAGTTTGACAGGTTTCCTATATATATATATTCACGATTTCGTTTATTTCAATTCCTTCTCTCTCTCTATTCGTTCACTCTCTCTCTATATTTATCTTGTTAAAATTTTCAATCATTAATAAAATGCATTTTAAAGCACTCAATTGAGATGAAATTTTATATATTTATTTAGTATATTATTTTGGTTGACAATTCAGTAATTTAATAAAATTAATAAGAATTAATTGATTAAAACTAATTATTCCTATAATTACAAATACAACCACGTTGGCATCATTTTTGGCGACTTAGCGACCATTTTGGCGTTTCAAAACCTGAAAAGGTATTTTTCTCACATTTTAAGCTCCCATTTGAGTTGAAATTTTCTATACACTATTGATTTGGGTAACAATACGGTAATTTAATTATAATTAATTAAAATTATTGACTGAAATTAATTATTTAAAGAATTACAGATACAGCCACGTTGGCTTCATTTTTAGTGTCTTAGGTCAAAACTTTAAAAAATTTTTTCTCACGTTTCAAAGCTGAACAGTTGAACTGAAATTTAATAGACACGATTCTTTTGGATGACAATGCTATACTTTAATGATAATTAATAAAATTAATTGCCACTTAATGTTGTGATTCTGTCATATATATATACATAGTTACATTAATTGTAACTATTTAATAAAAAATAACTAAAATAATTTACTTTTTTGATAATCTAAGTAGAAATTGACTTAATTTTTTTTTATATTATTTGTTGATGAGAAGATCTTTTCACGAAAATTGGTGAAAAAGTTGATTTTGCTATTTTTATTGAATAATAAAGAAATTCCTCCTACTTCTAATAAATTTAAATTTTTACTCTAAATATATTACAAGTATTATAGCAATCCAAATCATAGTACTGGAAAGCTTTACATAAAAGTAAAACTGTTTATTTTATAAATTACAGTTTTTCAAAACAGTTAATAACAAAACAAAAGGAACGTTTTTGAAAATTCTACTTCTAAATTCTGAACACATTTAAATCTAAAGGAAAAGCAGCAAGTTATTCTTATGAGGGAAACCTCGTGGGACAGCATTTTACACATCTAACTAAGAAAAACCAGTGTCCTCTTCGATAAGCCCTAATACCTAAATTTTAGAATTCTCTTAATTAGCACTTTTTAAATTAGGAAAGGAATGAACACTTCATTAACCATGGAGTAATTACCGCAATTTATTTAGTTTTAATTCAATTTAATTCAAATAGAGTCACTTCCTTAATGAGCTCTCCAAAAATTTCCTGTAATTAGAAATCCCAGCTACTTGCTCCGCCGTTTCCTGTATCTTAATCGTATTTTCTAATTTGAATTCAGCCAGTTGTCATCAGAACAAAAGGAAAGTTTTAATGCTACTCTAATAAAATCGACTAATCCTATCATTGAACTGCAATGTTAGACAAGATTAATGTTCAGCCAATTATTCCTTCCTTGAATGAAATTTTTTTTCTAGTTTTTGTTCAAAAGAAATTCTATTCGTTGAGAAAAATCTATTAAAATTGTTTGAATGTATTACCATAGTTGAATAGTTTTTAAGACTAGAATAGAACAGAGTGCCCAAAATGTATGGCAATGCTTTCAAATATTAATTGCAGTAAAATCATAAGTATACAACGCTGCACCATCGTATAACGCTTACCTATAATTTCAAACCGCATTTTTTAATTTTTAGATATATTCGCCGTATAACGCGTACCCCGTTTTTCAGTAGGGACCTTAAATGTACGTGTGCAATAATGTCAAGTTTTGAAGTCATTTGTTCGAGGTATTATGTTGAAAACATATTATACTTCTAGAATTACATCCCCTTAAGTACATAAGGAATGTCATTTCTTTTAAGGTATACGACTACCCTAAAGTTGTGAATTTTGCCAAAAATTGACACATTTTTTTATACTTTTATTTTATAGACCATCTTATTAGCTTTATAAAAATACCAAGTTTATTATTTTACTTTCCCAAGAACAAAAACTACAAGTGTTTTAGTAAAAGCAGATGTCATTACTTTAAGCAAGATGTCAAATATTAAAACGCGTTTTACTCGAGATTTGATTTTTTGAAAATGCTCAAACGGGGACAGCGATTGCTAAAACAGTTTTCAAAATAATGAACTGAAATTTTTTGTTCTTGTTCTGTATAATAGTAGAAGTGTTTTAACCTTCAGATTTATTAATCACTTTTATTACAAAATATACCGTCCCTTATGTTAATATAATCACTAGTTTTTAAGCAATTTACTATAATAACTAAAATAAAGGGCTCTAGTTTTTGTAAAAATTAAAATATCTCTTATCCTGAAGGCATTTCAAAAATGAATAACATTGTAACACATTAGAATTGAAAATTTGAAAATTTCATCATAAACGTTTGGTACAGAATGGGCAGCGTCTATGCTATTTTTTTGGCAAATTTTTACCTATTTTTTCCCATTTTTTTTTTTTTTAGTTATTATAATTTTTTTTTATCTTCTTCATTTTAGCAAATTTTTCTTAAAGTATACTAAACAAAACTAGAAACAACAAAAAAAATTCCCATGTCTCCATTTTTTTTTTAAAGTTGTCGGAAGAAGTCGGATATTTTAAATAAACAGTATTTTGATATATGTAGAATTCTAATTTTTTTTTATCCTCATCTCTTTTTTTTTAACCCGTTCAGGACCATGATCACGCGTTTCTTCCTCCAGGGCCCACATTATCATATAGTATGTGATTGCGCTTTCCCTGCTCTGAGGCCCATGATCACACCGGTGTGATTTGAGTTTGGAACCTTTTTTAATTATATTAATTTTTAGAAGATACTAGAGATGGCGGTTTATAAAGTCCGTTTCTTTGCAAATAATGTTTCGCAAAACTTTGAATTTCAATGTGTGCTTTCAGCTTCGAAGTTTTTTAATTAGATCTGGGATATTTATGAATATTAAAAACTGCATATGTTTAATTCTGTAGAGAAAATCGGGCATTTAAGGTTCGTAATTTATTGCACTCTGGATTTCTGTTTATATATTGACTAAGTTGAAAAAGACGGAAAGCTTATCAGTTTATAATACATCAAACATTCATAATAATAGTTTCAGTATTTATTTTATTTTGTACAATGATAATTCTTATATTAAAAACGTTTGAAAAGCAGATATTTATAGAACGACTCATTTTTAACGAAAAAGAATCGTTTGCTCTTACTGATTCCTTTTAACTAAGTGAGAACAGATGATTATTTTTCGTGTTATTGCAACCAGGTTTATTAAAACCATAAGAACAGAAAAGTTATTAATAATGTGATACTAAGAAAGCTATAAGGATTAAATATTTAAAAAAAAGATATATTAGCTGTTATTTAAAAGATTTATATCAGTTCAAGCCTAAACAAGTCTATGTGAGAGTAAATTCACCTTTTGGGGTTTGCCAGATAGTATTTTATAAGTTTTGTGTCTATTTAATTTAATCAACATGGTGAAAAGAATTTAAAGAGTACATATTTTTCATTAAAATGAAAACGTTTTCTTTAAAATTTGCAATTTTTTTTTCAAATATAGCAAACATTTTTGTGCTGCATATTCAGATATTATCAATGATAGTAAATTGTAAATTTTAGCATATTTTATTGCATTAAAGATTTTATATGAATTCTTAAATAAAATTAGGCTTAGCAGTGAAATTCGCCCGGTTTTTGAATGTGTATACTCTCGTAACGAGACGTTTCTTTCTCCTTTCACCGGTCCTGGGCTATCATTTTTAGACTCCGCGTATAACTAACGTGACCATTTATTCTTTGACTCAAAACGGGACATTGGTTTATTTAGGTCAATTAACAGGTACACAATGAAAAAAAAACACTTGTTTAAAGTAATTTATTCAGAAAAAGTTAGTTAGCTTAAAAGTTACGAATTAAAAAATATACACGAAATGTTTAGTTATACTTATCAGAGGAACAAATTTGCTCTAAAATAGTTGTCGAAGATTTTAAGTAAGAATGAAACTCTTGGCACGTTTTTTTTGTACTCACCTTAATTATCAACATCGCCTTTAGAACTGAAATTTGTAACTGGGTTTTCTCAGATGTCCGCAATATGTTCATCATATAAAAAACCCTTTCTAATGGAGCATTTGTAGCAGGCAAACATAAAATATATTCTAATAAAATAGAAAAGTTTTCATGCTGTAGATTATTGGCGTGAAAGTGTTTGAATACTTCCACTAAACAAGTTTCCGTAGAAACATTTAGATTATTCCATTCGGTTACTTTTTGCGATGTATTGTAGTTAGAAATTAATGAAAATTCGTTAAGAACTTCTGTATTTTTATTACAGTATACAGAGATTTTTGAACGTCTTCCTATGCGGGGACCTTTTTTAAATCTGCTCAGTAAAATATCTCCATTTCTTTGGCAAGTCCATTGCTCCATATATATATATATATATATATATATATATATATATATATATATATTTAAGGCTTGTTTTATAAAATTCTTTAGCCATCCTTTTCACAAACTCTTCATCTATATCAGTTCCATTATCTTTCGATTTCACCCCTAATTGACGCACCTTGAATGGAAGAAACTGATTGGTCTGTTTCTGAGTCAAATTGTCTTTTAGTTGATTGATTTCTTTTGTTGCTTCAATTACCGATACAGTCTGGCATTCAAGTTTCTCAAAACAGCTTGATGAAAACTTGCTGACTGAGCGTGTAAAAAAATAAAGCCGTAATTCGAATGTGGGATCTTCAGAAAAGTTTTTAGTAGCAGAGAACATTTTTCAATACTCAAAAAGTAGTTTTTTAATGGCTGACACATTTTTAAAACCCTTAAGAGCAAGCCATCTGGTTTTGCTATATATATATATATATATAGCCGAGCATTTGTTGAAATTCCGTTTCAGTTTCGGCGCAAAACTCCTTTAGAGCTTCAACTCGAATCGTGTAAATATATAAAAAATGAATATATCTTCACAATATAATGCTTTCCTTATCTAAAGGGTAGCCCATCTGCAGCAGATTTTATTGCATTGTGAACAACATGGGCTCCACATCCAATACCTATTAAATGTTTTTTCAGTGATGATTGTAATTTTTCGTTAACACATTGTTAGCTCCTCTCCCAGCCACGCCTTCGAAATGGATGTTGGCATTGTCCCTACAAAATGCCACGACTTTTGCTGTCAAATTATTATCTGTCAACATTTGGTGTAAATAATTGACATTGATATCAGAAGTCTTACCTTGTTAGTCTTGGAGATCAGAAATGTTTACTTGCACACCTACGTAAGGTTGAAAATAGCTCACTACAATAGAGTAAATTTTCTTGTTACCTGGTTTGAAGCGTCGTTTGGTATAGTAATACAACTGGATTTATCAAGATCATCTTTTAATTCTTTCATCGCTGTAGGCTTCAAAACATTTACTACAATAGCTTCTGATTTCGTACGTGCACATGTAAATTTGGGTTAGAAACATGATTGAATTGATTTCGATGCAAAATCATTAGACCGAAAACTGTGGTTTACTTGTATCGTGTGATAAGCACGGATACCTTCTGCCGCAGCGATATCCAAATCCTTTGAAGTTGGCTCGTCTGATTTCTTGAAAAAGTTTAACATCGAAGAACTCGAAGAGGTGGCATGATCAGCAGTTTTATGTTTTTCAGACCTTAAATGCTGTTCAATATCACCGGCATCACTGTGGAAAACACTAAACTCTGTAATGACACATTTCGCATCTAACATCTGAGGAAGTATTTATTTGCTTGATAAACGGATATTTTGCTTGTAAGTTAACATTGAACGAACACTTGCGTTTTGGCATTTTAACTTATGAATCCAAAATAAAAGAAATTTAAGTTATTTAATAGACGGGTGTCTAACAGCAACAAAACAAATAGCGAGAAAGGGGTGAACGAAAAATCTGTCAAACAAATAGTCAACAAAGCATGGGCGATGAAGTCTCGGTCACTCTCGGGCACTCTCGCTTATCTTCGCCTCGACCGACGACTCGGTCTCGCTCTCGCACACCGCTCGCGTCCTGCCGGTCGGTTCGACTACTCAAATTTTCGCACGGTTTCCGAAAAAAGAGAAAATTTTGCATCCCGGAGTTCATTTCGGGGACACCAGGACTCGTAATTATAAAAAGGGACAGTCCCGTTTAAAACGGGACGTCTGGTCACGTTACGTATAACGCGTACCCATAAATTTCGATCTTATTTTTTGTGTTAAAAGGGTGCGTTATACACCGGATTTTACGATACAAATAAACAAAGATATTAACTAACCACTTTTCATAGTCCCATAAAGAAAACACCAACGTTTTTTTACAATTATTTATTGCATGATTTTAATGTGAGCACTAATAAATGCGCGTAACACATCGAGTATATACGAGACTTCTAGTCACGTTCTGTGAAGCATTGCAGGATCAACATCCTGAATGGCTGCTGTATTTCGTCTTTACAATTCATCAGTTTTGCGAAGTTGAGCTTAGTAAACAATATTTTTCACGTATTTCGCTAGAAGTCCTTAGTTATTATACCTGGAGATCCAGGTGACCACGGTAATGGACATCACTTTCCCGACAAAACTTCATCTAAAACTTTTCTCACTTTCAGATTCTAGTGTGATAGCATATGTACATGCTGTGTGTGTGATGTGTTGTGTATTTAAATTCGATAAACTATTCCACAACTTGCACTTGCTCTTGTTGTGAGGCCAATTTGAAGAGAGAATATTGAAAAACGTGAATGTGTCAAGCCATTTAGCTTGTATTTCAAAATTAAAGTGTAGAAGGGGACCTCTTGGCAAAGTTAATTTTTTGGCGACCGATTACGGTCGCCAAGTAACTTAATTTAGCAAAAGGTTTCCGAGAATTTACTAATTTTGGATGAAAATACAAAAAAAAAGCATGAAAGCAATAAAAAGCTTTAAAGCAAAAAGAAAAAAAAGAAGCATGGAAGTTTGCAATGAAAATTTTAAAAATGCGCTTACGTATTATCACAACAATCGCTAACTCCATTAATAACTCGCCTAGTTGGCAATCACTATTTTCTATGTGTCGTACGTACTGAATTAGAATCCATGTGTGCTTCGTTTCATATAATTTCGCCAATAGGTTGCGATAATACATAATTACCAAAAAAAATATTAATGATACAAGGGGTGATCAAATGAAAAGGTACGAAACGACATAAAAATGAAACAGTTAAATATTTGCATATTCCGCCAAGGGAGAATGTAGCGAGACATCTCGGGATGCCATTGGAGACTCTGACTGGGATCGGATCATGCGCGGGTGCCCGCATGCGCAGGAGAGAGCAAAGGCTCTTATAAAAAGCGGCGTCCAAATGATGCGAGCACAGAATTACTAGAGCACAGAAAATGCATTAACTCCGATGTGTACTGTGAGACACTCCGACGCCTACGCAGGTCCATCAAGAACAAAAGACCGGGGCTGCTCACGGAGGGTGTGGTTCTGCTCCATGATAACGCGCGTCCACACGTCTCCAGAGTCACACAAATGGAACTGGACAAGTTCCAATGGGAGACGTTGGACCATCCGTCCTACAGTCCGGACATGCCACCCTGCGATTTCCATGTGTTTGGTCCACTGAAGAAACACCTGAAAGGAAAGCGCTTCAACTCGGACGACGTACTCAAGGACACTGTGAAGGACTGGGTCTCGTCACAGCCACAGGAATTCTAGGAACAAGGAATCCTGCGGCTTGTTCATCAGTGGGATCGTTGTGCTCAGGCCTATGGTGTATATTTTGAATAAAGTCTATATTTGTACCCACCGTGTCGTTTCGTACCTTTTCATTTGATCACCCCTTGTATATAAAAAAATATTTAAGAAAGTTGTTTAAATAATTTTAAAACTGTTACTTGGCGACCGGAAATGGTCGCCAAAAAAATGACTTCGCCTAGGGCACCCCTTTCTACATTTAAATCCATTTCTTTAAACAGAAGCTTTAATCTTTTTTTTATGGAGCATAAAAAACCGTAAGTGAAGATCTTTGTTTATTTTTTATTCATTTTTAGAAGTGTTGCCATTTTTGGATACCCTATATGTTTAAAGATTATTAATTAA